>OY288259.1:7819033-8024033 GCA_958450325.1 Agrostemma githago | reverse complement strand
CACCCAAATCAATCTCTACATTACTTCCCTCATACACTTCCCAATCCCCTCATTTTCAATTCATTTCTCAACTAAATTCATCTCTCTCTAACAAAACTCCAACAAATAATCACCATTAATAACTCCGACCATATTCCGTCAACTACTCCGACCATACTCCGTCAACTACTCCGACCATACTGCGTTACTTTGATCATCATATGAAGGTATGTTCATCTTCATTTTCATCTTCATCTTCATCTTCATCTTCATCTTCATCTTCATCTTCATGCTTCTTTTTCTTCATCATCTTCATCTTCATCTTCATGCTTCTTTTTATTTTTCATATTTTTTTTTTGTATTTATAAAATTATTCATCTTTATTATCCACAAAAAAAAAGAACAACTTCATCTTTAAGATGAAGTTTGAAGACGAAGTTGTTCTTTTTTGGTGGGATGAATGAATGTTGAAGATGAAGATGAACAAGTTATTTAGTGCGTAATGTTCTTACAGGATTGCAAGACCACACACTTTCAGTTGTATAGTCACACTCATTATGTTGTAGAATCACGCAGCTGTACACTCATTGTAGTCACATATTCAGTTGTATAGTCACACTCATTATACTGTATAGTCACACTCTTTATGTTGTAGAATCACTCAGCTGTAGAATACCTTCACAATCATTTCATCTTCATGCTTGTTTTACTTTTCATACCTTTTTTTTTGTATTTATAAAATTATTCATCTTCATTATCCAAAAAAATGAAGATTAAATATGGATTAAAATGAAGGTTGAATATGAATGAATGAAGGTGGAATATTTAATGAATGTTATAATTTAGTTGTATAGTCACAGAGATTATGTTGTATAGTCACACAGTTGAAGTTGTATAGTCATACTCGTTATGTTGTAGAATCACAGTCATTATGTTGTAGGATCACACCGTTTATGTTGTATAGTCACACTCATTATGCTGTACAATCATGCAGTTGTACAGTCATTGTAGTCACATATTCAGTTGTATGTGTGATTTAGATTGATTGTGTGTTTTGTTGCAACGAAATGATTGGTGGAAAGAGAAATGTTGGTAAAAAGGGCGGTGGGAAGAAGAAGGTCGTGGAAGATACAACGATCGACCACGTAATTGGACAATGTATTGTTGCGAAGATTAAAATGAAGGTTGAATATGAATGAATGAAGGTTGAATATTTAATGAATGTTTAAATAATTTGTTCTGAATCGTATGTGTAATCATCTTTCTAATTATGAATGTGACTTTGCTAATGATGATTGAAGAATAATTGACTGTATGACTTTTATTTTCCATTTTACGGTTTCAGTTTTGTAGTTACACACTTCAGGTTGTATAGTCATACTCATTATATTGTATAGTCACACTCATTATATTGTAGAATCACACAAATTCTTGCAGTGATCAGTGTATGTAATCATCTTTGCTAATGATGATTGAAGTATAAATAAGTACGAGTATAATTTAGTTGTATAGTCACAGAGATTATGTTATATAGTCACACAGTTGAAATTGTATAGTCATACTCGTTATGTTGTAGGATCACAGTCATTATGTTGTAGGATCACACAGTTTATGTTGTATAGTCACACAGTTAAAGTTGTATAGTCACACTCATTATGTTGCACAATCATGCAGTTGTAGAGTCATTGTATTGTAGAATCACACAAATTCTTGCAGTGATTAGTGTATGTAATCATCTTTGCTAATGATGATTGAAGTATAAATAACTACGAGTATAATTTAGTTGTATAGTCACAGAGATTATGTTATATAGTCACACAGATAAGTGTTTTTGCTATAGACCTCGCGTGATTAATTATTGTTGGGTCTGTTGATGATGACTAGCCTATTTAATTTGTGTTTTCTTAGTTTAACTTTTCAGGTTATGCTTAATTGAAAATTAGTTGATGAATGTTGAGATTGATCGTTTGAAGATCAAGACGAGAAGCCCAAAGAATCAAGAACGTCATAGAGTGTCACGATGTAAAGATAAGAGTCTTTTGATATATTGTAGTTAGTTCTAGTAACTAGCCAACCCAACTGTTTACAACAGTTTGGTTGACGGTTACTTCCGTTTGGCCCTCTTCAAAAGGAAAAGATTTCAAAACTTAAAGTTCTCATCCTTTTAAAATCCTTTCAAAACTGATTTCTAAAGCGTAGTGTTGAGCAAGCAAGTGGTTTTTGTAGTGTCAAAAACGATTTCCCAAATAAACCCCAAAAAGGGTTGTAAAGCTTTTAACCAAACACCAAAAGTAGGCTTTCTCTCTCTCCTAAAGAAGGTGCCTCAAAAGTTGTGTTTGTCCTATTTTGCTTGGCTTCAACCTTGAGTCTTATCCTTCACTTTATTTGGAAAACCTTCACCTTGCTTTCCTTGTTTCACATCTTCAAGATTGCTCTTCTTGTGTCTCCTTGATTAACCAACTCTTTTGCTTCTTCCTAAAATTGTTGACTTATTTTTGGAAGCTTCAATCTTGATTTTTGCTCCTCTATAAAAGGAGATGCTCCACTACACTTATTCTTCAAGACTTTTCAGCTCAAAATCTCTCTTTGCAAATTGTTTCTTAAAATCCCAAAACCCTAGAAAACTCTTTGCAAAATATTTTAAAGTCTTCAGAAATCACAGTCGAACGAACTGCTGCATTATGTCATGAGTGCTCTTGTCTAACTTAGTTAGATTGTAATAGTGTAACTTCCTTGTAAGTTAATTAGAGTCGTGACCGGAGTAGGTCATTGGAGAGTTAGGAGACGGAGTAGTCTTCCTAACTCGTGAGTCGTAACCGGAGTAGGTTATTGGTTCTTATTGTAAGGGTTTAAGTTTTCGGAGTAGATTACTTAACATTTATTAATAAGAAAAGCATTGGACGTAGGCCCTTAGAGTGTTGGCCGAACCAATTCAAAAACGGAATGTGTTCATGTTCTTCTCTTTACTTCCGCCGCATACAAAGTAGAACACATGTCATTTAGCTTCGCTCTCATTTGTTCGTGGATTAATATTAGTTTTAGTTGTGTTTTTCAAAGTACTTGCAATAGTCGATATACTGTAATATTTCTCTATAACATTACCTTCGGTTAAGAGAAATAGAGGCAGTCAGACAACAGTCCACCATACTGTGACATTTGCTCTGTGGCCGTACCCTTTGCCAAGGCAAATCTGTCTCGGTCAGACTGTTTTGCACTTACTTATTTTTCACTTCTTTATTTTTAAGTAGTCCACTTAGTTTAACTCTCTTTAATTAATAAAGTTTGAGTTAAAATTTTAAAAGGTACCTAATTCACCCCCTCCCCCTCTTAGGTACTTAGGATCCATAAACTCTTCAATTATGAAACCAGAAAATAGCGATGAAAATATATTTACATTGGACAAAGTCCATCCTTTACATATAGTACGTCAAACATAAAAACATTCTAAACCACCAAACATCATTTACATATAGTACGTTCATCCTAAAGCAAATATTTTATCTCACATAAACACACAAGAGCTTAACGATGGTCTCCGGTACGTGCGCAACAATACATTGTCCAATTACGTGGTCGGTCGCTGTATCTTCCACGACCTTCTTCTTCCCACCGCCCCTTTTACCAACATTCCTCTTTCCACCAACTATTTCACTGCAACAAAACACACAATCAATCTAAATCACACAACACAACTGAATATGTGACTACAATGACTCTACAACTGCATGATTGTACAACATAATGAGTGTGACTATACAACTTTAATTGTGTGACTATACAACATAAACTGTGTGATCCTACAACATAATGACTGTGATCCTACAGCATAACGAGTATGACTATATAACTTCAACTGTGTGACTATACAACATAATCTCTGTGACTATACAACTAAATTATACTCGTACTTATTTATACTTCAATCATCATTAACAAAGATGATTACATACATTGATCACTGCAAGAATTTGTGTGATTCTACAATATAATGAGTGTGACTATACAACATAATGAGTGTGACTATACAACCTAAAGTGTGTGACTACAAAACTGAAACCGTAAAATGGAAAATAAAAGTCATACAGTCAATTATTCTTCAATCATCATTATCAAAGTCACATTCATAATTATACATACGAATCAGAGCAAATTATTTAAACATTCATTAAATATTCAACTTTCATTCATCCATATTCAACCTTCACTTTTTTTGTGAATAATGAAGATAAATAATATTATAAATACCAAAAAAAAGAAGGAATGAAAAATAAAACAAGCATGAGGATGAACATGATTAATTATTTTAAAGATGCTCTAAAAAGATAAAAACAAATACCTGAAAATTGACGAGGTTCGGAAGTAGGGATTTGACGAACGTGGAAACTTGAACGTAGATAAAAAAATACCTGAAAAAAGTCGCACACTTTAAGTTGTATAGTCATACACTATAAGTTGTACAGTCACACTCAGTATGTTACATAGTCACACTCATTATGTTGTAGAATCACGCAGTTGTAGAATACCTTGGGAAGGTATCATGCGTTTAATCATCTTCATTTTCATGCTTGTTTTATTTTTCATAATTTTTTTTGTATTTATAAAATTATTCATGTTCACTATCCACAAAAAAATGAAAGTTGAATATATATGGATGAATGAACGACTATGACTTTAAAAAAATGAAAATATCTAAACATTCACTAAATATTCAACATCCATTCATCCATATTCAACCTTCATTTTTTTTTTGGATAATGAAGATGAATAATTTTATAAATACAAAAAAAAAGGTATGAAAAATAAAACAAGCATGAAGATGAAGATGATTCAATGAATGATACCTTAATCCCAAGGTATTCTACAGCTGCGTGATTCTACAACATAGCGAGTGTGACTGTACAGCATAATGAGTATGACTATACAACTGAATATGTGACTACAATGAGTGTACAGCTGCGTGATTCTACAACATAATGAGTGTGACTATACAGCATAATGAGTGTGACTTTGCAATTCTGCAAGAACATTACGCACTAAATGACTTGTTCATCTTCATCTTCATCTTCTAGCTCCATTCATCCCACAAAAAAAGAACAACTTCATCTTCAAACTTCATCTTAAAGATGAAGTTGTTCTTTTTTTTTGGATAATGAATATGAATAATTTTATAAATACAAAAAAAAAGATATGAAAAATAAAAAGAAGATAAAGATGATCGAAGATGAAGATGAAGAAGAAGCTAAAAAAAATGAAGATGATCAAAGTTTATGCATAAACATACCTTGGTATAATTATCCGTCATGTTGGGTTAAAAACGGAGTATGGTCGGAGTTGTTGACGGAGTATGGTCGGAGTTATTAATGGAGCTTATTTAATGGGGTTTTGTTAGAGAGAGATGAATTGAATTAAAGAAATGAATTGAAAAGGAGAGAAGTAATGAACAAGGGAGAGTTTGATTGAGGAAAGAATGTATCCCTCTCTCCACTGCTGTGAAGTGTGATTGAGGGGAGGGTTGCTTCCCTCTCTCCACTGCTGCTTGTCAGTTTGTTGTCTCCCTTTTTTTTTTTACACATCATCCATCTAAGCCATTCATTTAACCCAAGATCAAGGGCCAAAAACACAACTTTCCAACTTCCCACTTTTCACCAAACTCCCTTGATCCCTTTTCTATATATATATATACACACACACACACACACGTACGTATATGTGTGTATGTATGTATTATTTATATTAGGGATAGTAGATAAAAATATGTTGCAACAACCAACATATGTACGTTACCCACTTCCTGAAAGAGTGGGTGATTTTTTGAAAAAGATATGAAATATATGGGATGGAGAGTGAGGGTATAAGACTCCTATGTAAACACTTCAAATATTCATTGCTTATTAATAGGTAAACAAAAACCACATGTTAACTATCTACTATATACCAGGATTATTCTTAGCTATATAAATAAGGAAAATACAGTGACTTTAATCAACTTTCTATCACAAAACTATCACAGCAAAATATCAAAAAACATTCAGTATGGCTAATCCACCAGGAGATCCCAGGTTCCTTCATGGAGTTATAGAAGGAAGGGTTGTCAGGATATGGAGAGGAAGATTCAACAGAATAAACTTGTATGAAGCAGAACCACTCACTAACGAAATGTTAATCGTTGATGATGAGGCGAGTTCCTTTCTTAGTAGTGTATTTTCGTCACTACACTTAACTGTCATGCATTTCTATGTGATTAATTTTTAAAAGTGATGCAGGGAGTTGTGACACAGTGTTCCATTCATAGGCAAAATATGCACTATTTCGAAGGAAAGTTCTTAGAGGGAAGGGCATATAGGATACATTATTTCAATATGGCTGTAAACAATGGCTGGGACTGTGCTACGCCCCATGCATTCAAAATGGTGTTTCACTCAGAAAGTATTGTTGATGAAATACAAGTGCCACTACCTTACTTTGGATTCAATTTTGTCACCATTGATGACATCAGGAGACACTCTCTTGGGGACCGTTCATTTATAGGTAATATCTGTGTTTTATGTAGTCACAAATAATTATTATATATAAGGGATTCAATTATTATGTGACTTATTATATGTGACAGATTTCATAGCTGAGGTTATAGAATACAGAGTTCTATTTAAGAGAGCACTCTCATGTGCAGTATTACGTCTCAGAGATATAAAGTAATTTTCTTACTCTTTTTTATGGCACAATCATATTCAAGTTAATGGTCATGTACATTCAATCTTTCTAACACATTCAATCTCATATTTAAGTTACTGACCGATCATTTATATCCAATCTACAGTGGACATGAAACGACAATGTGGCCGTGGGAGCATATTGCAGATGAAGAATATCTAACCAGGAAGCCAGTTGTTGTCTTTCAGTGTGTGAAAGTTAATTATGAAAGTAAGGATCTGAAAATACAACTGAGTAGATATATTTTTTAAATAAAGCAATCTGCATGTGAAATAAATAATTTCTTTTTTGTGCAGGAAATATGATACCTAAAACAAAAGTAGCTTCAAAGTTATATATCGACCCCGATATTCCCGAGGTTAGAAACTTTGGTACTATGCCATGTGAGAGAGACATTCTGCACGTTATGTGGAAGTAGGCATTGACAAACGTGTCGAGATTGAAGTTAGAAGCAAAATTAGATGGGAGTATTTAAATTTTCTTTTATCATAATAAGTTATTCTTATTGTAGGTTCAAGTGTCGGTTTTTTAAAAGGAATGTTAGACTTACGTACTTTGCTTTGTCGGTAGTTAATTAGTTTAAATTTTTTTACATGTAAGTCGTGCGATTTTAGTTTGCGGTGCAGACTTTGCGAATTAATGTTACATTTTTTTTTATTGTTCACCCGTGCATATAAACATTTTACACCCTAAACAGAATTTTTGTTTGAAGATGGTAGCAAACGACATAGTCAGATAACATGCAGCCTAAACAGTCACTGTATTGACAATATTAATCAAGACAATTTAGTTGGTAGTATTTATCAAAACAATTTAATTCGTTTAAAATTCTCTTCAATGTAAGACGTTTGCTTTAAGTTTCTTGGTCCAGGTTTAGCGATTGACCCAATGTTACATTTAATTTCTTTACCATTGAATCGTGTATATGAACAATTAGCAGCCAAAAATAAAATCAAGAACACCGGCAGACGACATAGCAAAAAAAAAAAACAGACCCAAAAAAGGCACTGTACAGGCAAAAGTAATCAAAACATTCAAGTTAAGAGAGGTGTACTTACCTTTATTTTGGTTATTGCCCACAACTTTCTTAACTTCCAATGTTGGCCATGTAACTTCTCCACTTGCTGAGAAACCACCTCCTCAGTAGTTACCACTCCCACGACAAGGCAAAATCCATATATATAAATTCCCATTAGTAGTGAAACAATTGAGTCAAAATAATCATAATCATTCAGAAAATGGAGAAAAACAACATCTATAATGCAAAGTACTCAACAAAACGTCACAGAGTTGTGAAAGTGAAAAAATGTCCTACCAATCTGTCATCATTGCTGAATTAGTTGAAGTTCATAAGGTATATATGTTATATTTTCGTTTTCTAATAGATCAGTTAATATTATGTTAAATTACTTGCAAACTAATTCTCATTTTGTGTCTTCAGGTTGGAATATACTCAATTATTGCAACATTGAAGGAAGTAGATACTGAAAAGAAATGGTATCGAAACAAGTGCAAGGTATGTGAAAAACGAGCATGATTGAAAGAAGACGACCTGTGGTATTGTACTACGGAATATTGCTACAGATCAGAAGTGAGACTTCCAGTGAGAGATATAATGTCGGTAACAAATTACAGTACATCATTCTTTTCTTTGTCATGAATTATGTTAAATAATTTGACACAGTTTTTTGAATATAGCTTCAAGGTGAAATTTTTAATTGAAGATCACAATGGTGACAAAATTCACATCATCGCCAACAATGAGCAAGTAGAAAATGAAGTTGCTTATAGTGCATCTGATTGTATTGACATGCTAAGAAATGTAAGATCACTCATTTAGTAAATAATAAGTTAGTTCATTTACTGTACTAAAATATGTATATAGAATGTAGCGTACACATGAGATTAACATTCATAAAATTTAGGTGAATGACCCAAAGGAGTTACCATTTACATTCTGGATTCTTCAAGACAAAGAGTTCATAACAGACTTGGAAGTTTCAAGACACAAAAATATTTTCATGAATTCAGGGTGCTACAAAGTCATTAACCTAAATGATGACACAGAAGAAATCAACAAGAGAAAGAATGTCATGATTCCACAGGTGAAAATAACAGCATTGTACTAATAGAATTTATTAATATATGAATGACTTTTCTAACCGTTTAATTAAAACAGGAGCCCAGCACATTAAGTAGATCAGAAGTAGATGACACGAAATTGGTAAGTAAAATCATAAGAACGTTGATAAAAATGACAATGTATTCATATTATAGTTTATTATTCATTAATTATTCGTCTTCCGTGAATTCATGCAGATTGACACACATGTTGTGTACACAAAGGAGGACCCCTCAGCTGAAGTTACACCAATGAGCAAAGTCTCCCGTAAGAGGAAATATTCAGCAGTCGGTGAATCAAGTGAACCAAGATCAGAGTGTGTAGACCTGGGATCAGCAACAAAGAACATCAGAACATTATGAACAAGACCTAATCAATCAGTGCATTCAATTAATGAACGCTGATTTTTAATTATTTATTATTCAAGTTCGTTGTTTGAATTCTGTTTAACTCAAGTGGGTAGATTTTAATGATTTCTGCAGACTATTACAATTGTTGTTTTGTTATCAAATGAAGATGTTATTTCCTTTTTCATAATCGTTTCATTCTCAAAAGTCAGCAATCATTAATAATATCAATGGCGTTAACGACACACGAGACGTATGAAACCAATAGAATTGAAAATGTCATACCATGTTGTAGACACCCACATTTTGACCGCCAGGTGTCTATAGCAGTTTCCGACAAACACCCGATGATGATCGGACGCAAACGTGCTTCAAATACTCAGAAACGGGCTCAAAATCATTGGCATTTGGCTTGGGCTCATTATGGAGTACATATCTCACAAAACCAACCCCAAAATCAGGCCCAGTGGGTCGTTTCGAGTCAAATAAGACTAATTTGGGTCGATTCCGACACCAGGGGTAAAACCGTCTTTTAGCGACCGAGTCAAAACCCGGTCAAAGATTTTCCCGAGACACGTGAGTCAGCCGTGACACCTCACACGGCTGATTCATACTCCAATCCTACAAAAAATCAGCTACACAAAATATTAAACAAATCCGTTTAAGGATGGAATTCGATCTCAAGTAGAAATCCTATCCGAAAACCGATTCAGACACCTGACCGAGTGCAAACACTCGGCCGAGCAGCATATTCCAGCGGTGTTCCTTTTCTTCCTTGACAAGAAAGCGGAATTCTCATGCCTTACAGCTTCCTATATTTCCTATCTCTAGCGGTAGTTCAAACTCTCCTAGCCAAGGTCGGGAACTCCCTATAAATAGCCCCTTGCATACAACACTTTCAGACACAGATCAACATTCATTAACATCAATTAGCATCTACAATCTACCTTCATTATCCATCATCAATCATCTACAACATCAATTATTCCCATACACACACACATAAAATTTAGCATCGAGAAACCGATATTGCAAACCCGAAGGAAAACCGGCCCTATACCCGACACCCTTCACGACCAAACCGAGCCACCATAACTCACCGACATCCACTCGACGCTCTTGTGCCCAAGCCACGTCCCGACGAGCCCCGATCCGAGTAAACAGAAGCATGTAGGTTGAGGGTGTACAAAACCCGATTTCTCTTCTTCTTCTCTCTTCCTCATCGTCCGTCTTATTTTTTTATGGGTCGGTCGTCGTTTATTTTATTTTCTAATATCGATACTATTAAAAACTATTTTCATACGACAGCATTCTTAAAAATATGATATCGATTTTCTATAATCGAATATTGTATCGAAAAGAATTATATTAAAATCTCGACGATATTAAAAATCGTTACATCTTTTTTTCGTTCAAATTCTTTTTTACAAAACCCTTTTCTAAAAATCATTCCGAATACTCGATATCGATTTCATAATCGAATATCGGGTACGACGAATATCGAAAACATAAATCGAGTATAAATTAATTCATATTTGTACGCGATTTATCAAAATTAACAATTTTCGAACAACTAGCAAAACCGGGACAGACCCGCACGCGAGTCGCGCCCCACCTAGGCGACTCGCGCACGGGCCTGAAACCCGAGTCCTCTTTTAGCTTTTTTTCGTTCGTTTTATTTTATTATTCTACGAAACGATTTCAAAATTTATATCTTTTCTAAAACTATTCGAAGTATTTGATATTGATTTCGTAGTCAATTATCGAATATAACGAATATCGAAAATATTAAGTCGAGTACGAATTACGCAATATTCGTACGCGGTTTAATAAAAGCATCGAATTTTTAAAAAATCGCTTTCGAAATCAGCCCGACACGCGACTCGCCGGCATCCCGGGCGAGCCGCGCGGCCGGCTGCCACGACGCGCCTTTCTCGTTTTTTTATTATTTTTCGAACTTCGTTTTTTATACAAAACAGCGTTTTTAGCAATATTTTTCAGATTTCGGTTAATATTTATTTTCTCGATCTCGTATATTTATTTCGTTTGCTATATTATTTTTACAAATCGATACTAACTCGTTTGTTTATCTTGTAGCAAATTCATCTTTATTTCATCTTTTGTTTTATTATACTAAAACGAATCTCACATGTTAAATTCAACTTTGACGTTAATTTTTCATGCATTAAACCGACTTAGCAACCCATTCAATTCCTCGCATGTTTAGGAAAACAATGTTTGCATATCATTCATCGTATTACTAACGCGCGTATTAAAAAACCATTCGATATCCTAGTAGAGGCCGCTAATGTGCGGGCGGGGTTGGGTGTTCTTAGTGAACTTCCCAACACGTACCCTCACCCTTTACTCAGAACCGTGGTTTCCGGATGTCCGAAACCATTGGCAACGAGAGTCATTCAATATACGATTAACCGCTCAAGTCAGCATCTATATCGATATGCAAAGGGACGAGCCCAATAAACTCCGACTTCGATTTAAATTTCCATTTGACCATCTCATGGAGATTCATTCGCCTCCCCAAACCCGCGCGTGGCCGCGTCGGGGTGGACCTATGTCATGTCCACACATGTGTGTATAAGCATCGCCGCATTGTTCGTCAGATAAATAATGTGTAGGTTAAGCGAAATTCCACAGTACAGAGAGTATTCCAGTGTCGATGCAACATGTCAAACAAAAAATTAGATTTTCTGATTAGTCGATCGCTTTCCCAGTATAAAAGTCATACATTAAGTGCTTTTGTTTAAGTCTATTCCCAAACAACAGTAATGACTGAAATAGACGTATGAAACCAATAGAATTGAAAATGTCATACCATGTGTGTATAAGCATCGCCGCATTGTTCGTCAGATAAATAATGTGTAGGTTAAGCGAAATTCCACAGTACAGAGAGTATTCCAATATTGATGCAACATGTCAAACAAAAAATTAGATTTCCTGATTAGTCGATCGATTTCCCAGTATAAAAGTCGTACATTAAGTGCTTTTGTTTAAGTCTATTCCCAAACAACAGTAATGACTGAAATATTCTAATGTATATGCATATGTGTATATAGACAAATGTAGGACTATATAACGCTAAAATCCATTATAGAACAACTCTTCTAAAAAATTATGTGCAGTTATTATGAACTAAAACTTAGCATGAAGCAGCAAGTTAAATTTAGAAGATGACGGTTTGAAAACAAATAAAACTGACAAGAGCATGTTCTCCATTGACAATCAGTTATTCAAAATATATATATATATATATATATATACCATTCATATATACATACATCACTAAATGTTAATGAAAAGATTAGCAAAACTCATTAGTCATTACATTGAGGTTATCAAATACTATAGAGTACTAGTACAAAACTCGTGCCTACGCACGGTTTTTCATTAGTTTTTGTATATATAAATAATTTAGTTACTTACAAAAATATTCCTTTCGATTAAGTCAATAATTTACATTTTTCTTTCTTTAGTGTTTCAGTCTATCGTTTATGTTTTCGTTCTTCGCAAAAATTTTAACCTTTACTTTTTTTAACCATAATAAAAAAACATATTCTGTCATTACTTTATTTTTCTGTATGGGGTAACATTCTATTAGAATGAAATTAGTAAAAAAATTAGTCGCTACCAGTATACGAAGTATAAAATTAGTCTTATTAATAATTAGAGATGTTGTTCATGCTTTTATCTTCTACATATATATATATATATATATATATATATATATAGAGAGAGAGAGAGAGAGAGAGAGTAAAGATCAAGTGAGTCCTCTTTTTCTTTTTGAGTCCATAAGTCCTATTTAGAGCCATTGATTTAGATGAGATGGATGGTGGTGATTGAGTCTAGTAATTAAGTAATATATAACATATTTTGGAAAAAATATAATAAAATCCTCTCTCCTTCCTTAATTATCTCCAACCACCTAACTCACTCGATTATGTTACAACACATTCAATTTTTTTTATTCAAACTCACCCGCCTAACTAAAACTCTTCATCTTCATCATCCCAAACTCAATCTCTCGACTTCTGATTTCTTTCAAAACACACACCCGCTCATTCTTTCATCTTCAACTCAAGCAAGGCTATACACCCGTGTTACATTGACGTATTATAAGTGTTACTTTAATGAACAAATGATGTTACTCCAAGTAATTAATGGTGTTATTCTTTGTCTCATGGTTAAACAATGTTATTATCATCAATTACTCTGACACATTATATATCGTTCTTTAAAGAACGACAATCGTTAATTTGGTAATGAATGGTTCCAATCCAAGTTATCATCAATTACTTTGGTAATCATTTGTTTAAACGCTGCTGTCCTCAGTTACTTTAATGCATTATGTCTGTTACTCTAACTGACGAAAGGTGTTACTCCAATCGAACAAAGATGTTACTCTAACCAAATGCACATGTATTAAATAAAATATAGAGTTAATTGCTACGTAGCACAGCGCTACTTGTAAAAAATGTATACAAAATCAGTTATTCTTGTAAACAAAAAAAGAAAAATATTTTTATCATGACAAAAAACACAAGTATTCTCAAAACACAAGTATTCTCAAAACACATGTTCCTCATTATTTTCTTCAGTGTCTTCCTCAGTTTCCTCATCTTCTTCGTCGTCATCCACTTCATCCTCCTCATCCTCATCCACCTTTATCATTGTTGTCCAGTGCATTCGCATCACTTCCAATATCACCTGCACAAAATTAAACAACGTGTTACTCCCATGCAGCCAATGTGTTACTTCAACTCTTACGTTGTGTTACTCTAACTGGTAAAGTACGTTACTCTAACATCATCATCAAAAACTGTTTCTCAACGTTCAGTGTGTTACTGTAATTGCAATTAAGTGTTACAGTAACGTTAATACATATGCGTTACGCCCATGCAGCCAATGTGTTACTTCAGCTCTTACGTTGTGTTACTCTAACTGGTAAAGTACGTTACTCTAACATCATCATCAAAAACTGTTTCGTAACGTTCAGTGTGTTACTGTAATTGCAATGGAGTGTTACTGTAATGTAGAGCGTATGTTACTTCAACATCGTGACTGCGTTCATAGAAAACAAAACAATATTATCAGTGGACCTCATTGAAAACCCAAATAACAAACATAAAACTATGGAATCAATATCAATTAACCATCAATATGAATCTATGATGAATGAAAAAACAATATCAACATAAAATTGATGTAAAAAAGGAAGCCAAATCGACATGAATATCAATTAACCATCAATATGAATCTATGATGATGAGATGACAATGAAAACAATATCAACATGAAAATTGACATAAAAAACGAAGCCAAAGCGACGTGAAAGAAATTAAATTTTTGTTAGTCGATCGCCGAATTAAAATTGAAGCAAAACGTGAAAGAAATATCAAAACTCACCATTGTTAGACTCGATCAATTGCTTTTCAACAGTTGATGATGATGTCGCGCTCATTGAATCCATAGTAACGGGATTTTGAACCCAGATTTGATTTAATGAATGACGGAACGTGATGATGGAAGTTTTTTTTTTTTTTTTTTTAGGTTTTGATGAATTTTGCAAGGTGAATGACTGAATAATGAATGAACGTGATCATGGGGTTATTGTTTCCTAAAATCATGAGAGCTATTTTAGGAACGTAATCTCCCTTTTTCTATTTTTTTTAATGCAAATAATTGGAAGCATCTCGTCCATCCATTCTCATCTCATCCAATGGATGAGATGAGGACTTAGGGACTCATATAGAGTAAAGGACTCATAAGAGCCTTACTCTATATATATATATATATATATATATATATATATATATATATATATATATATATATATATATATATATATATATATATATATATATGTCGTTCATAAGTATTTTATAAAAAGTAAACCTGATGAATAGATCAAATTGCGCTTAATTTATATGGAGTATTTCGTATATATCACATAATATAGTCAGAATATAAGTAAGAAATAATATTGGATGCCTTAATTAATTATCCTACCTATATTAAAAAAGATTACACGGAACTTTATATATTTAAAGTTTAGTAGGATATTTTTTGGAATTAATTTGTTCTAATTTTAAGTGATTATGATTAGATAAGCGGACATTTAAATTTGGAAATAGACCCGTCAAATTTCGTTTTGACTCGTAAATCGACCCATTTTAATTTGTAAGTTCAAGAGTAAGACCCTAAAATTTTGACCCAATACCAGTTTGGCCCAAACTCGGAATGATCCATTAATTTATGATCAAAACCCGTCGAACGGGTCAACCCACTGGATTGATAACGTGTCATTATTGTTATTACAATATTAGTATATATGTGAGTATATCATATTTAAAATAATAACTAAAAAAATGACTCCGTATTAACATTAATATTGTAAACTAAATAATAATAAAAAATAATAATAATTTTATACGGAGTATAATTTTTATACTAACATGATTAATATTAAAAATACAAATTTTTAAATAAAAATAATAGTACTAATTATTGAATTTAATTACGTTATGTTATTAAATATGATTAATATTTTTCAATTAATTGAATTTATCTATTAATAGTTAAATAAGAGCTTTGATATTGTATGGATTGATATTACACATGCACAATTGGGCTTGTAATGAATCTGGACAAAAAAAAATACAGTATTTTTTTCAAGCCCAATTTAGGTAATGAGGGGTTGAAA
This sequence comes from Agrostemma githago, assembly GCA_958450325.1. Lineage (NCBI taxonomy): Eukaryota > Viridiplantae > Streptophyta > Magnoliopsida > Caryophyllales > Caryophyllaceae > Agrostemma > Agrostemma githago. Next base: position 8,008,156 of record OY288259.1, on the reverse strand, counting down.
TTAGGCGGGAAAGTTGAAATGACTATTTTGCCCCTTGGTTTTTGTTTTAGTGAATAGGAGATTCTAATCATCTAAATAAACAGTCAATACCAAGTGTTATAGTTATAGTAATCAATTATCAAGTACTCATTCGTACAGGGGCGTCTTAATAGATATGGAGGCCCAGTTCGAATCTCGAGTTTGAGGCCCTTGTATGGATGTAATATTAAAAAATAGAAAAAATAAAATTACATCCAACAAGGTTTGAACCCATGATCTTCCAAGCAGGGAATAGACTCGAACCATCACACTACAAGCCATATATGTAGATATTATCACATAATTTTATATGTAAAGTAACTATTCAAAAAGAGGATTATGAGGCCCAACAAAATTGGAGGCCCAGTTCACCTGCTCGCCCTGAACCTCCTCTGGGCCGCCCCTGCATTCGTATAGTAGCATTAAGGGGTGATTATGGAGAACAAAGACCCTTCAAGTTCATCAAAGAAAAAGGCAAGCAAAAAGAGCAAAGAAACAGATGCGTGAGTAAGACTTATTTCGTATATATATATATATATATATATATATATATATATATATATATATATATATATATATATATATATATATATATATATAGTAAAGCTCTTATGAGTCCTTTACTCTAGAGGAGTCCCTAAGTCCTCATCTCATCCATTGGATGGGATGAGGATGAATGGACAAGATCCATCCTAGTATTTGCATTAAAAAGAAAAAGAAAAAAAAGATTATGTTCCTAAAATAGCTCCCATGAATTTAGGAAACAATAACTCCCTTGATCACATTCATTCATCATTCACGTTCATTCAAACCTGAAAAAAAAAACTCTTTCTTCATCACGTTCATTTATTCAATCAATCAATTCTGTGCTCGAAATTCCGTTACAATGGATTCAATGACCGCGTCATCTTCTTCAACTGTTGATAAGCAATTGATTGAGTATAACAATGGTGAGTTTCAATATTTCTTTCATGTTTTGATTCAATTTTATCCATGGATACATCGTACATCAATTTGCGTTCTTTTTTTACGTAAATTTTCATGTTGATATTGCATGCTTTCATTGTCATTTCATTCATCATAGTTTCGTATCAATGGTTAATTGCTCTCTCGATCTTTATAGATTCTAGGGTTTTAGGTTTGTTATTTAGATTTTTCATTATATCCACTGATACTATTGTTTTGATTTCTATTAACGCAGAAACGTCGTTGAAGTAACTGATGCGAATGCGGAAGCGGTTTAGAAAAAGGATATGAAAGGTGGGTCGAAGGTTAATATAACCTTGAGTGATGACGTGGATTTTGGAGTGAGGTTGAACTAAGGTTAATGTAACCTTGGTTCGTGGTTAGGATCTTTCCGGATTTAGACGTTAGGGACACGACTATTTTAGGAAAGACAATACTTTGAATTACGTAAGGATTTTTGTGATGAAATAAAGACAAACGTAACCAAAGATATTTAGCCCGAATTCGACCTTGAATCCGAAACTAATAACGTAGAGATTGGCGCACCAATTCCTCAACGTGATTTCGAAGTACTTTCTCGAAATATAAAACACAAGAGTTGAATTAAAATCAAAACGTTGCTGAAATTTTATTGCTTAATTGTTCAATGAATAATGCTAACATGGAACGTGGCTTTTATAGCCTTACATGAATATAATCTCGTATATATTACGAGATACTAATCAAATTAAAACTAGTAACTAATATAATATCTTATCCTAGGCATGATCTTGAAGAGATCATTATTTATTCTTATTACCTAATTAAAAGAAAGATTGCATCCATTTGATTGAGTAAGATACTCGTGTATCTTCACGAAATCAATATCCAATCCCCCTTGCTTTTATTTTCTCTTCTTACTACTTATGAGATGATTGCACCTCTTTATTTTTGGCATGAATCACACACCAATCTTGAAGTGATATCCTACGCATATCTTTCCTCCACTTTAGGAAATGAATCCTCTCATATTGTGATCAAAGGAGAAGATTACACTAGCTTATTTGGAGTAGGATCCCACGGAATATTCCTTCGTAATCTCACGTTAATCTTGGCAACAATCTTCACTTTATCTAGTGTACCTAGACACTATTTGGGACGTGTGTGAGCATACACACGCCTAACTTTATTGGGCTTGGTTCGAATAACCCCAGTGAGTGCATGGTCTCATTGTGGGCTTTATTCGGTCCTAGCACAATTGGGTCGGGCTCGAGCTTACCCGTATCATCCCCTCCTTCTTCGAAAGGAATTGACCTCAATTCCGTAAGGCCATCATCGCTCAAATACGGACTTAAGTCCCCTACATTGAAGGTAGCATGGACTCCATAGTCTCCTGGAAGCTCGATCTTGTAAGCATTGTCATTTACCTTGTCAACGACCTTGTACGGACCCTCGGCTCGCTGCATGAGCTTGTTCTTTCGTTTTCCCGGAAACCTTTCCTTGCGTAAATGTAACCACACCAAGTCTCCGGGTTGGAATACCTTAGTCGGTCGGTTTTTGTTAGCTCGCCTTTGGTAGGTTTCGTTTACCACCTCAATTTTAGCTCGGACTTGATCACGTAGCTTTGTCATAGCCTTGACCTTGTCCTCCGCGTCCTTGTGAACAAATTCCCCTTTAGGGATAGAGAGTAACTCAATAGGCAAATACGGGTTGATCCCATAAACTACCTCGAAAGGAGAGTGCTTAATTGCATAGGTAGGAGATCGATTATAAGCGAACTCCGCGTGTGCAAGCTTAAGGTCCCAATCTTTCTGAGTTTTACTCACCAAACCACGGAGAATAGTCCCTAAGATACGGTTTGTCACTTCCGTTTGCCCATCAGTTTGAGGGTGATGCGAAGTGCTAAACAGTAGCTTAGTACCGACCTTTCTCCAAAGCGTGTTCCAAAAGTAACTCAAGAATTTTGAATCACGATCGGACACAATAGTCTTCGGGACTCCATGTAAACGGACTATCTCGCGATAATACAAATCTGCGACATTACTAGCATCATCCGTTTTATGGCAAGCCACGAAATGCGCCATCTTCGAAAATCTGTCAACGACCACCATAATTGCATCCCTTCCTCTTTGAGTACTAGGTAAGGCCACAATAAAGTCCATCGACACATCTTCCCATGGTCGTTCCGGAACTGGTAATGGCATGTAGGCTCCTGCTTCAAAAGGAACTTTTCGCCATGTGACAAATAACACACTTGCCTATGATGTTTTGGACATCACCAATCATTTTTGGCCAATGAAAATGCTCGTGTAAGATGTCGAGCGTCTTCTGGACCCCGAAATGTCCAGCTAAACCACCACCATGTGCTTCGCGAATTAATAATTCCCGAATTGGATGCTTCGGAACACAAAGTCGATTTCCTTTAAATAGAAAACCCTCTTGTATCGTGTATTCCTTGTATCCACCTTTTTGACATTCCTCGAATATCTCCCTTAGTTCATCATCGAGCACATAGGATTCTTTGATTAACTCGAACCCTAGTAACTTCACTTCGAGCGTGGTAAGTAGCGCATATCTCCGTGATAAAGCGTCGGCTACTACGTTACTCTTGCCTTCTTTGTATTTTGATGAAAAATGGAATGATTGAAGGAATTCAACCCATTTTGCATGTCTCGGGTTGAGCTTTTGTTGCCCATGTATGTACTTGAGAGACTCGTGATCCGAGTGAAGTACAAAATGACTAGGGCGAAGGTAGTGACTCCAATGGTCAAGTGCTCGAATGATCGCGTAGAACTCTTTGTCGTATGTAGAGTAATTACAACGAGCGCCCCCCAATTTCTCCGAAAAGTAAGTAATGGGTCGTTGAGCTTGGATTAAGACAGCCCCAATTCCCACGCCACTTGCGTCACACTCGACTTCGAACGGTTGAGAGAAGTCGGGTAGAGCGAGTATAGGTGCGTTGCATAGCAACTCCTTGATCTTCTCGAACGCCTTTTGAGCTTGTTCGTTCCAATCAAATGCTCCCTTTTTCAAACAACCCGTTATTGGGCTCATGACCGTGCTGAAATCACGAATAAACCGTCGGTAGAATGAAGCCAATCCATGGAATGATCGTACTTCAGTCACCGTACTAGGGATAGGCCAAGAACGAATAGCCTCCACCTTTTCTTGATCCACGGCTACTCCGTCCCGAGATACAACGTATCCGAGGAATATAACTTTGTCGACCAAGAATGAGCACTTCTCGGCTTTGCCGTAGAGTTTTTGCACCCTTAGTGTTTCGAACACTTGTCTTAAGTGTTGTAGGTGCTCTTTAATGCTCTTACTGTATACCAGGATATCGTCCAAGTACACGACCACGAACTTTCCAATGAAGGACTTTAGAACCTCGTTCATAAGCCTCATGAAAGTGCTTGGTGCATTCGTAAGGCCGAAAGGCATGACCAACCATTCATATAAACCATGTTTGGTTTTGAATGCGGTCTTCCATTCATCTCCTTCTCTCATTCGAATTTGGTGATAACCACTTCGAAGATCGATTTTGGAGAAGATGGTTGAGCCGTGAAGTTCATCAAGCATATCATCGAGTCTCGGAATCGGGAATCGATATTTTATGGTGATGTTATTCACTGCTCGACTATCGATGCACATTCTCCATGTGCCATCTTTCTTAGGGACGAGTAAAGCTGGGACCGCGCACGGGCTCATGCTTTCTCTTACGTACCCTCGTTCCATTAACTCCTCAATTTGTCGTTGGAGTTCTTTGGTTTCCTCGGGGTTACTCCGATAAGCCGCCTTGTTTGGTAAGGGCGCGCCGGGTACGAGATCAATTTGATGCTCGATTCCACGTAATGGAGGTAAACCCGCTGGTAAATCATCTGGAAAAACATCGTCAAACTCACGCAATAGTGGTTTAACGCGTTCAACAGAGTCAAGGTTAGAGTAAACTTGGTCAAGGTTAATGTAACCTTGGTCAAGGTTATTCCCTCTTGAAACTGTGGACAGGTTAGACGCCACAAGTGCGTACACTTGCTCTCCTCTAGCCAAAACCTGCTCCACGTCTCTTTCACTAGCAAACATTGATAAACTCGGTTTGTTAGCACGATTAGAATGAATCGAACGAATCTCCTTCGGCGCCATGGGCCTTAGGACGACCTTCTTACCATCCACCATGAGTTCATGCTCGTTGCTTCGTCCTCTATGAAGGACATTGCGATCAAATTGCCATGGCCTACCTAATAACATATGACAAGCATCCATGGGAATAACGTCGCAAACCACCTCGTCCTTGTAAGGACCCATCGTAAAACCAACCCGGACTTGTTTAGTTACCTTAACTTGATTCCCATCATCGAGCCAATGTAAGGTATAGGGTCTCGGGTGTGGTGTGGTGGTTAGGGTTAATTTTTTAACCATGTCTTGTGAGGCGACGTTGGTACAACTCCCCCCATTAATAATCACGTTACACCATTTATCTTTGACCAAGCATTTAGTGTGGAAGATTTGGTCACGTTGTTCGGCCACAACCGGTTCAACAACGGTGTGCAAAGTACGACGTAAGACCAAAGACTCAACATGACTTGGTGCTACAAACTCTAGCACGTCGTCCTCCTCTAACTCATCCCCATTCGTGACATATGGTTCATCCTCGTCACTAAAACCCTACATCAATTCATCGCGATAGCTAATTGCCTCTCTTAAGGTGATGACTCTTTTATTAGAACAATCGCTTTGAAAGTGACCGAATCCTTGACACTTGAAACAACGGACCTTAGACATGTCTTTTGATTTGGTGTCCGTTTTAGGTGTTGTTTGGGTGACAACTACGGATTTTGAGGTTTGGCTTGAACTAGACCCTCCGAATTTATTAGGTGTTTCGGATTTTGCCCAAGTGTTTGTTTTAGTGGTCGAACTAGTTCGTCGTTTTTGTTGGCCCTCTACTTTTAAACACAAAGAGCATAACAAATCAAACGAAGCATAAGGATGTAAATCTACCACATCAGCTATGTTACGATTTAAACCCCTACAAAATCTAGCCATCTTTTGTTCCTCGAGTTCTTCTAACTCGCACATTAAAGATGCCTTTTCGAACTCCTCAATATACGCACTAATTGACATGGTCCCTTGTTTCAATTCGGCTATCTTACGATATAAGTCGATTTTGTAACTTTTAGGAACATACCTCTTGCGTAACTTATTTTTGAGTTCCTCCCATGACCGGATCTTAGGCTTTTCCTCCCGTGCTCGCCTAGTCTTCATACTTTCGAACCAAGGGACGCACTTTTTGTTAGCCTCAAGATAGCATACTTGCAACGCTTCTCATCGGGGACATCTTTGAATTCGAACATCCTCTCGATTTGACGCTCCCAGCCCAAGTATTCTTCCGGATCTATGCCTCTCCCGAATTCAGGCAACTCCGTGACTTTGAATTCGTCTTGGGGTTTGGGCACATCCACGAATCTCCTGGCACCTCCCCCAGGTTTGTTCTCGGGCAAATTGCGCAAGGCACGGAGCAATTGCTGGATGAGGTTGTCGTCATTACTCCCTCCAGTATTGATGCTGCTTGCGTCATTATTGTTGACATTGTTGTTGTTGTTGACTTCGTTATCTCCCATGTCGATAAACACGGCTCTGATACCAAATGATGCGAATGCGGAAGCGGTTTAGAAAAAGGATATGAAAGGTGGGTCGAAGGTTAATATAACCTTGAGTGATGACGTGGATTTTGGAGTGAGGTTGAACTAAGGTTAATGTAACCTTGGTTCGTGGTTAGGATCTTTCCGGATTTAGACGTTAGGGACACGACTATTTTAGGAAAGACAATACTTTGAATTACGTAAGGATTTTTGTGATGAAATAAAGACAAACGTAACCAAAGATATTTAGCCCGAATTCGACCTTGAATCCGAAACTAATAACGTAGAGATTGGCGTACCAATTCCTCAACGTGATTTCGAAGTACTTTCTCGAAATATAAAACACAAGAGTTGATTTAAAATCAAAACGTTGCTGAAATTTTATTGCTTAATTGTTCAATGAATAATGCTAACATGGAACGTGGCTTTTATAGCCTTACATGAATATAATCTCGTATATATTACGAGATACTAATCAAATTAAAACTAGTAACTAATATAATATCTTATCCTAGGCATGATCTTGAAGAGATCATTATTTATTCTTATTACCTAATTAAAAGAAAGATTGCATCCATTTGATTGAGTAAGATACTCGTGTATCTTCACGAAATCAATATCCAATCCCCCTTGCTTTTATTTTCTCTTCTTACTACTTATGAGAAGATTGCACCTCTTTATTTTTGGCATGAATCACACACCAATCTTGAAGTGATATCCTACGCATATCTTTCCTCCACTTTAGGAAATGAATCCTCTCATATTGTGATCAAAGGAGAAGATTACACTAGCTTATTTGGAGTAGGATCTCACGGAATATTCCTTCGTAATCTCACGTTAATCTTGGCAACAATCTTCACTTTATCTAGTGTACCTAGACACTATTTGGGACGTGTGTGAGCATACACACGCCTAACTTTATTGGGCTTGGTTCGAATAACCCCAGTGAGTGCATGGTCTCATTGTGGGCTTTATTCGGTCCTAGCACAATTGGGTCGGGCTCGAGCTTACCCGTATCAGTAACATACCTTCTGAGTTAAAGTAACACTTAATTGCAATTACAGTAACACAAATGAACGTTGAGAAAAGGGTTTTGATGATGATGTTAAAGTAACGTACTGTACTCGTTAGAGTAACACAACTTAGGAATTGAAGTAACACATTATGTGCATGGGTGTAACGCTGTTCAATTTTGTGCAGGTGGTATTGGCAAAGATGCGAACGCACGGGACAACACTGGAAAAGGTGGAATTTTATTCATTTGATTAATCATGGATTAATAACAATGGTTCATTGCTCTCGTTTTAGTATAGATTCCAGGTTTAACGTATTCTTCACTGATATTATTGTTTGTTTTATGTTGAAGCAGATGAGGAAACTGAAAAAGACACTGATTTTATTGTTTTGTTTTATGTTGACGAAGATGAGGAAACTGAAGAAGACACTGAGAAAGATGAGGAGGAGGAACAAGTGTTTTGAGAATACTTGTGTTTTGGTCATCCTAAGAATACTTTTTTTTTGGTTTACAAGAATAACTGATTTTGTACACATTTTTTACACATATCGCTGTGCTACGTTGCAATTAACTCTATATTTTATTTAATACATGTGTATTTGGTTAGAGTAACATCTCATATTTATTGGAGTAACACCTTTCTTGAGTTACAGTAACAGACATAATCCATGAAAGTAACATCTCATATCTATTGGAGTAACACCTTTCTTGAGTTACAGTAACATACATAATCCAAAATTAACTCGATTTTATTTAATACATGTGTATTTGGTTAGAGTAACATCTCATATCTATTGGAGTAACACCTTTCTTGAGTTACAGTAACAGACATAATCCATGAAAGTTACTGAGCACATCAGCATTGTTTAAACAAATGATTACCAAAGTAACTGAGGATAACTTGGATTAGAACCATTCATTAGGAAATTAACAACTTTCGTTCTTTAAAGAACCATATATAATGCGTTAGAGTGATTGATGATAATATCAATGAAAGTGATTATGAGACCACACCATTAATATCAATGAAACTTAATCATGAGACGTAGAATAACATCATTAATCAATTAGAGTAACATCATTTGTTCATCAAAGTAACAGTTATAATGCGTCAGTGTAATACACTGATTATGAGACCACATTTGTATCTTGGGTAAACTCCATTCATTTCCATAGTAACATCAGTCGTTACTTAGAGTAACAGGTACAGTCAATCACTGTAACAGAATGAATAAATTCACAACCAGAAGAAGAAGGTGACATAATTCATAATATTTCATAATCAGAAGAAGGTGACATAATTCATTAGACACATCATTTTTTCCGACCCTTTGTTGGCTTGGTCTTGGGACCGTCGATGATCTTTTGTCTCGCGTCCACATACTTGTCTACGTTTTCCAACAACTGCGACCGCACCCTGTTCTTGTCTGCCAATACGAATATGAAGATTACCTTTGCTTGAGTTGAAGATGAAGTTGAAGATGAAGGTGAAGGGTTTTTGTTAGGCGGGTGTGTTTGAATGAAAAAATTGAATGAGATGAAAGAGAACGTGTTATGAGTTGGAGGTAATTAAGGGAGGAGAGAAGATTTTATTATATTTTTTCCAAGATATATGGTAGTTATTACCTTAATTACAGCACTCAATCACCACCATCCATCCCTTTTAGATCAACGGCTCTAAATAGAACTTATGGACTCAAAAAAAAAAGGACTCACTTGATCTACACTCTATATATATATATATAGATTTAGGATCCGGTCCGAACCACAACTTCGGTCCGAACCGTCCGAACTATATATAATAGAAAGAAGAAAAAAACACGCGCCATTTTATTCGCCAATCAACCCCGTTCATTTTCCCCAAGTCCCCAACCCCTTCATCAACTGTTATTTTTCCCCAATTCCCTTTTCAATCAATCGCGATTCACCAATTTAATCAATCCTCGATTCATCAATTCTTCAATTGTTCAATCAATTATTCCCGGTAAGTTTTTTATTCTTCTTATTCAATCAATTGTTCAAAACTGAGTGTTTGTTCGTAAAGGTTGCCTTACGAACTTACCCACTGTGCCACCGATAATATTTGTCAGTAAGTTTTCTCCTAGTTACACAAATATCCAATAAGAAGGATGCACATATCCCCATCATCTCGATTAGGCGTGTATGTTGGTTTATCCTTCCCTTGGAGTACAGTCGATACTTGTTTGCTTCTGTTGATGCTCGTGTTTATCGTCGTTGTCGTTGCTGAGTTATTGTTGTTGTTGATACTGTTGTCGATTTTATTGCTGCGTTTTTGTCGTGATGCTTATCAATCTTGCATTCATACTAGTGATCTAGACTTTACAAGTTCAACATCATGTTCCAACCATTACTATAGTTTATTCCCTTTGCCTAAATTATTTAAGTGATATAGATTGCTGAACATTAAGTCCTTGAACAATTTGGATTTGCTTACCTCATTTTCTTACATATACATAGTTTAATCCCTTTGCTGAAATTATTCTACAGAATATAAAGAGGAGTAATGATGATACAAATATACTTGTGAATAAGAAACCAATAGAAAATTGTCAAGTAGGAATAGAGAAAGCAGTGTAATCTTCAAGTCATCCTAAAGTCTTCCAAGTATTTCTTAATTAATCTGCTAACTGATTTCTGAATATGCTTTTGACTCACAGACCAATCTCCATACAACATTGAATAATATTATGGACACAGAGTAAGCCGTAAGCATTCAGGTTTGACTTGAAGGAGGATCTAATCTTTCTTGGCTAGCTCAGAAATCCATTACACATAGCATAATGCACAAAACTGAGATCATCTCATTTCGAACATACAGAGTAGTCGTTAACTCAGTATTTTTCAAAATTAATTACCCTCGCAATAATCACACACAAGAATCTGTGTAAGACAGACCACCAATTGCATGCACCCCAACAAGTATCATTCACTTACTACTAGACGAACTTACATTCCTGTGGTAGATCTCTTTGCATCTTTCAATATTTTACATAGTTTATGAATGTTGTGTCTTGTTAATTCCTCATCTCCTTCTCGCAAATTATGATTTTTGTCTTTGCTATTGTTGCTATTTCCGTGTCCCCACAACTGCTATTTTTGTTGTTGTTGTTGTTGTTGTTGTTTCCTTCTCATATCTGCGTATTATTGTTTAGGGCCCACGACGAATATGGCTACGGAAAAGGGTTTAAGATTGAATATTACCAACTCCGATTAGTACTCTCATTGTATTTTTTTTCATGCAGATTTTTCTTAGGAGCACTTTGGATTCTATGTAAATGCCCATGGAAAGCAAGGAAAAACTTGACAGCGACATTTTTAGGAGGTTAAGGGGCGGTAGTAGCAAAAGTGTTATTCGTTATGAATCAGGAACAAGAATAGCCACTTTTGCTCATCTTGAAGAAGTGTAAGTAGCCCTTAGAGAAATGTATGTAGCAACAAGAGAAGTGTACGTAGCTCTTAGAGAAGTGTAAGTAGTCATTTGAGAAATGTATGTAACCGCTAGAGAAGTTGATATGGGCCCACGACAAGTATGGGTTTAGGGATGGTTTCTAATGCCATTCATATATCCTATATATAGGTTGCATAGAACTATACATGTTCATTTACTAGAAGGTAAAGGTTGATATAATTTTCAGTGATGTTATGAGTTTCGTAGATTTTGTCCACATCTTAGTTTTGAGTTTGATTTTGAAGTTGCATTCTGCAAAGTGTTAATCTTTTCCGTCCCGTCTTAATCGGAGAATTTTAAGTAGCTGCTACAGAAGTGTACGTAATCTCTAGAGAAGTGTAATTACCCATTTGAGAAGTATAAGTAGTTACAAGAGAAGTGTATGTAGTTACAAGAGAAGTGTATGTAGGTACAAGAGAAGTGTATGTGGCCCTAGAGAAGTGTAAGTAGTCTCTAGAGAAGTGTAATTAGCCCATAAAGAAGTGTATGTAGCGACAAGAGAAGTGTATGTAGCCATTTGAGAAGTGTATGTAACCCCTAGATAAGTGTATGTAACCCCTAGATAAGTGTAAGTAGCCCATAGAGAGGTGTATGTAGCGACAAGAGAAGTGTATGTAGTTATTTGAGAAGTGTATGTAACGCCTAGAGAAGTGTAAGTAGTCGTTTGAGAAGTGTAAGTAGCCTTTAGAAGTGTACTTAGTCTCTAGATAAGTGTAAATAGCCACTTTAGGAAGTAAAAGTAGCCATTAGAAAAGTGTGCGTCGCTAGAGAAATAGCTGCTTTAGAAGTGTATGTAGCTGCTAGAGAAGTGTATGTAGCCGCTAGAGAAGTGTATGAAAGAAAGCACCATTTCTTTACCAACTCAATCAAATAAATACAATAGATCATCCTTTCCATCTGTAAAATCTTCATTAATACACACTGATTTATCCCAAAAACAAACAAAAATGAAATTGTATACAACACTAAACAAAAATTGGTAAATAAAAGAGATATATCAGTAGGAAAATCTCGAAGCTCGTCATCATCATCATTAATCCAAAATGCAACGAAAGACCAAGATTAAACCGCTTCCATGGACCAAGATTCAACTAAAACTGATTTTTGATGCCATGATGTCAACACTACAAAATAAAAGCCAAGATAGATTTCCCATCTTTACATATTAAAAGAAGAATTCTTCAAAAAATGGGCCTTAGGAATAGTGATTCTCTTATGAATAGTCCCACCTCTTAGGAAGTAGGAACAGTGAAAAGTACCGCCGCTCCATCCTTCTCCTTTCCTATCATTTCTTCGCTTCATCTCTTCCGATCTCTCGCTCTGCCTTCTTTTTTTCCTCTGTGGCTCTGCCTTTCTCCTTTCCCTTCATTTCCTCGCTTCCTCGATTAGGGATTCTAGCATTAGGGGCAAGATGGGATTAATTTATCTAGGTTCTGCTTCGTTTGTTGTTTGATTTGATTTATGTGGGTTGGTGTTCGTTTTGCTCGCAGAGTGACATAGCCAGTCGCAGAGGTGGTGTTCGGGTGAGTTGCCAGCGATGCAGAAGAAGGCGCGAAGATTACACTTCCAACTGCATTTCCGTCATCAAAGGTTTCGTCAATTGAAGCATCTATTCTTTGAATAATCACGAAACCAAACTCCATCATCAGCGATCGCCGTAATCATCACCATCTTATCTGGGTGAGTTTTTTTACAATTTATGGGTTTTTCGATATAGGATGTCTGATAATATGGATAATCCGACATCGTTTTTGTGCTAATTCTCTGTTTGTACCAATTTATTGGATTTCGATTTAGGGTTTTTTCAATTTATGGGTTTTTCGATTTAGGACATCTGATAATGTCGATAATCCGACATTGTTTTTGTACGATTCCACTTTATTTCATCAGTTAATTCGAGTGAGGAGTATTAGGGTTTTTCGATTTAGGACATCTGATGATTTAGGGGTTTTTCAATTTATGGGTATTTCAATTTAGGACATCTGATAATCTGGATAATCCGACATGGTTTTGTACTAATTCGCGTCAATCTGTGACTGCTGTCGCTTTGTCCGACGATGACTCAAGAGGGTTCTCGGCTTCAAAAGATGATTGTATTGTCCATTGGGATGTAGAAACTGGAAAGGCTGATAAGTACCTGTGGCCAGCCGATGATGTCTTGCAGTCTCATGGTCTTAGAAATCCCAATGGTTCAAGAAAGAAGCATAGCAAGCAAGTGTTAGCATTGGCTGTTACTTCTGATGGCCGTTATTTGGCTACTGGTGGTTTCGATCGCCATGTTCATTTATGGGATACTCGTTCCAGAGAGCATCTTAAGGTAGATCTTGACTCCATCTTGTCTTATACGAAGTGCATTAGAAAGGGAACTGTTTTGTTCAACCCTTAGACCCTTCTCATTCTTTATATATTTAATCAATTTGCTCGGTTGGTATTTCGGAAATGTTTTTTTGTTAACATGTTCATATTGGACACACATTAATAAGTTAATTACAGAAAGATTAACAATGACATTATCACGAGAAATTGATATATTAATTCATATATCTATGTGAAACTTTTCGTAATTAAACTATTAACATGTACCAACTGGGCACATATTAGAAAAATCGTTAGTTTTGTTGTTGTATGTTTGTATCTGTCATTTTCTTGGTGGTATTCAATTGATGTATGGTCAACTTCCATAGTTCAAATTTGATTTTTGTCTCTACAAAATTTTGAGAGAGCTGCTCCTCTCCTCTGTGAGAGCTTTTTGTTCCATCATTTCTGTTTGTTCTTGGGTTAAGTGCTCTTCTCTCCCCAATCTGTTTGAGTGGCGTCTTTGGTGTACTGTGCATTCTGTTTGTCCCTGCTATCTAGAGACCTTATCTCTTCCCAAGCTTCTCCCTCTCACAAAGTTTTCTTGGGACTGCCATCTACTTCCAAGTAGGAACTTTTCCCCTATTATTATTAACTGCACGCAAGTATTTTTATTGGCTTTTCCCTCTTCTTTTCGCTGCACCAATCAAAGATTAAGGTAAGTCTGCTGTGTGCATGTGCCTTACTGGCACGGGCACCTTTATCCTTTAGACTTCCCAGGTCTCTCATCATTTCCTTTGTTGCATGCATTGTTAGTCTATAAATAGTGCTGATCGCAGGTATTTCTTGCACTCAAACCTGTTTTTCATTTCTTTTTTGGCTTTCCACTTGCTTAGTTTTTTGCTTGCTTCTCAATAATGTCAAACCCGTTCTATCCTGATGGTTACTCCATCCCTAGAGTCAGCAACAATCCACTTCAGGGTTCTTCAAGTAGAACTGAGGCTGAATACGCTGCTGCATGGCGTTTTCCGAGAACTGGTCCCATTCTTTCTTTAGATATGACTATCCTTGAAGGTAGTATTGCTTACTGGGAACACTGCTTGATTGGTTATTTAGTGGACTACAGGAAACTTAGTCCGGATATGCTGAATCTCATCATTGAAGATTATTGGATAACTAGGGGTCCAATTGGGGTTCGTAAAATGGGTGATCTTTTTATTCTCCGCTGCTCGGATATGGAGGACTTGCAGGAACTTGCATTGAAAGGGCATGTCACTTTTAGTGGGGCGCTTATGGTTCTCAAAAAATGGTCCCCTGGGACGGTTCCGCGAACCCTTCGTTTTCCGTCCGTGGATCTATGGGTGCATGTTTGTGGATTGCCATTTGAGTTCCTTAACTTGGGCATGGCCAATATTGTGGCTCCTCTACTAAGCAACACTTTTGATATTGAATACTTTGACAGTATTCCCAACCGGGAGTTTCTTCGTATCAAAGCGCGCATTAATCTTTCGGAATCCCTTAACCCAGGCTTCTTCCTCTCTTGTGGGGAACAGTACCTTATCTGGATACAGTTCAAATACGAAGGAATCTTTAAGTACTGCGTTCGATGCGGAAAGGTTGGGCACAAGGCAACTCAATGCAAAGAACTTCAGTCTAGTATTATTGCAGGTATTAATGCTGCTCTTGATCGAGCTTCTGAGCGTGGGTATACGGTCTTTGAGTCAACTAGCACTCACACCATGTTCAATTTGGATCTCCGTGCGACACCTGCCTCGACGAGGTACTTAAACTCTGATATTAGGATGGGTAATTATGCGAATCGGAATGTACCTGCTGATGATTTTGCTGACCGTATAGTAAATTTCCAATTGGGTATTCTCCCTGGTGGACGTGTTACTCCAGGTATGCGTTTTCTTGTTACTAATCAGCCCTTTAGAGCACCTGTTCTCTTTCCTGGGAACCCTTCGACCCAGTTTAACCCTCATGCAAGCTCGACGGTGGCTATGGATATCCCGGAATCATCGCAGGCTGCTGAAAACAGGCATATTCATCGTCAGCAAGGGCCCTATGGGCATATTTTTGAAAATCTTGTCAACATTAGTGGTGATCCTTATAATGGTAATAATCTGGGTGCTGATTCGGTGTATTTGAATGATTTTGATGTGATTCAACAGGAATCCATCAGGCTAAGGGTTGAAAATGACGCTGATTATGCAAGGATGGTTGACGAAAATCGTGGCTGGAACCAAGTTTTCATTCACCCGGATGTCGCGGCTCAGGTTCTTCAAGGCCCTAATCCTCCTCCTAATGGTTATGAGTTCTTATACTAGAATCAACAGGTCTCTCCACCTAATGTCAATAATAGTAATAACGTCCCACCTCTCAATGTGGTTACCGATGTACCGATGGACTCCTCGATGCAACCTGCTTGTCCTAACGCCACTACACGTGCTGGTGGGTGGATTATTGATGTCAGTTCGGATTCTGATTCATCCCTCTTTTCTGCCCCGGAATGGCCGTTTGATGGGCCTCTTGGACAACATGATTCTGGGAACGAGACTGAGGGAGATTCTCCTTATAATGCTGATATTGATGACAGTGCAATTAGTAACCCTAATAATGATATTGATTCTGATTCGAATGAATTTGTGGATGCTGAAACAGATAATTCTATTGCTCCTGATGAAGACAAGCATACAGCTTCTGATGCAATTATTACTGCTACTGATGATGATAGCGCGGCAGTGGCTGCTCCACCACCAATTACTCACGACCTGTCTCCTGTTGAGAATTTGCATGATTCTGCTGCTAATACTTTGCTCTCTAATGTGGAACAGGTTACTGATAATCACATCAATTGCATCAACACTGATCTTGGGCTGTCACTTCCCAAGCCTTTGGAAGGTGATTCTATTGGTAGCTCATCAAAAAATTCTGATCAACCTACTCATTTGCCTAGGGCCAGTGATGCGGTGCTTTATGTCAACTTTGATAATGTGGACCTGGCTAAGGCCCATAGAGCTCTTGTGGCACGAAGGAGTGCTGAACCCTCATTCTTGAATTTGGACCTTTCTACTACTCCTGCTAATGACTCGAAGCGATATGTTAAGGATGCTATTACTGCTGGTGTTCCTTTCAAGAAGCGTAAGGCCTTTACTGACCCGACCTTGGCTAATGTACCACATTCTGCTCTCAATTCCATTCATAGTGCTGCTGTTTTTCTATCGGATCTAAATCAAGGAATGGCTAAACATGCTAAGTCTGAAGCACCTGCTACAACTTCTGGGTTCCGTATGAATGTGTCTGACTTACAGTTTGAGTTTGAAGAAGCGCTATCTGACAGCTGCGATGAGGCTAGGGAGGTTGGCCCACAACAACCTCCAAAGGAGCCATGATTGGACTTTCGTGGAATTGTAGGGGATTGAATGATCCGCTCGCCCCTACAATGGCAAAACTTAGAGCGGTAGTAAGAAATAATAATAAATATGACTTTGTATTCCTTATTGAAACTAAATGTACCGCTAAATTAGCTTCTATTACGGGTCGGTCGTTAGGGTTTCCTGTTGGGGTTGGTGTGGATGCGGTTGGGCTTAGTGGTGGTCTATGGTTAGGATGGAGAGCCGCAACGGTTTTTGATTTTGTGTACGCCAATTCCAACTTTATTATAATGAAAGTCACTTTAAGTGGCTCGGTTTGGTATTTGTGTTGTGTTTATGGCCACCCAAAAGTGGAAAAATGGTGCGAAATTTGGGAGCATTTGGGAACTTGGATTGACTCATTTGATTGCCCTTTTCTCCTAATTGGAGATTTTAATCAAGTTGATTATGTGGAAGATAAGTATAGCGCCAATAATGGTCGAATCATGGGTTTAGAGGATTTTGTCCAATGGAAGATTGATCATCAATTGATTGATATCCCTTATAAAGGTCAGCAATTCACTTGGTGCAATAACCGTAAAGGTCGGAAAAGGGTTTATGAGAGACTCGACAAGGCTTATGCCTCAGCAAACTGGCTTGGACTTTATCCCAATACTGGTATCACACATTTTCCTATCCAATTATCTGATCATGCAATGATTGAACTTAATCTTAATCTTGTTCGTGATCGTAAATCTAAGCCATATAAATTAGAAGCTTGGTGCCTTAATTATGACGATTGTAGAGAGTTAATTCACCGAGATTGGAATGCCCATTCTAATTGTCAAGGATCACCGGCCTTCTGCCTAATGCGCAAGCTGGGGCGTGTTAGGGCTGCTCTAAAGAAGTGGACTCTTGACAAAAAGGATTCTTGGAATAAAAAGTGGACGGATTTCGATGATAAGCTCAATGCGGGCATTGATACTGTTCTATCTGGGGGCTCGGAAAACAATTATGAGACTGCACATACGGAACTTAAGGAATTTGCTGTTGCTATGAACACCTATTGGAAGCAGCGTGCAAAAATCAAATGGGCTGTGGAAGGAGACACCTGTTCTAGGTTCTTTTTCAATTGTGTCAAAGGGAGAACGGCAAGAAACTTCATTGTTGGGCTAAATGATGCTCATGGAAAATGGTGCACTGATCCAGAGACTATTTGCAATTCTATTAAGTCCCACTTTCTTAAAGTCTATCAGTGTGACTCTAATGATGATGCTAATAATCTTCCTTTTGAGCAGTACAGGTTAAACTATGGGTACTTGTTTGATAATGTTGCACGCCTTAGTGATTCGGATTATGACCATTTAAGCAAGCCCTTCTCTTCGACGGAAGTCCGGGCGGCGGTTTTTCAATTGGGAGGTTTAAAATCCCCGGGTCCTGATGGATTTCCCGCCATTTTTTTCCAGAAGTATTGGCATCTTGTTAAGCATGACCTCACTAAGGCGGTTTGTTCCACTCTTAATTCGGGTAAGGTTCTCAAGGAAATGAATAGGACCTTTATTGCTCTTATCCCAAAAGTTTCAAGCCCGGAAAGTGCCGATCAATTACGCCCAATTAGTCTTTGCAATGTGATCATGCGAATCACGACAAAATGCATTGCTAATAGAATTAAAAGGGTTCTTGATAAACTTGTGGGGGTTTTTCAAAATGCCTTTGTTCCGGGACGTTCTATCAGCGACAATATTTTGATTGCTCATGAGGTCACGCATCATATCAAGACATGTACTACCTCGGGACGCACAAGTAAATTTGCTTTAAAAATCGATTTCAGCAAGGCCTTTGATAGAGTTAACTGGAATTTTGTACGGCTTTTGCTTGAATCTATGGGTTTCCCGAGGCATATGATTTCTCTAATCTTGAATTGTATATCCACAGTTACCTATGAGCTTCTCATCAATGGTGTGCCTAAAATTAGAATCACTCCTAATAGAGGTCTAAGGCAAGGGGACCCCCTGTCCCCGTTTTTGTTTGTTCTTTGCACTGAAGTTCTCTCCTCTAATCTACGGAAACTTCAGACTATGAATGCCATTTCTGGAATTAGAATTGCCCGGCATGCTCTACCAATCTCCCACCTTCTCTTTGCGGACGATGCTCTCTTCTTCTCTGAAGGGAATACTACCAGTATTGAAAATCTTCACTATGCTATTCTTGAGTATTGTGAAGCATCTGGCCAAGCTATCAACCATGGTAAGTCTTCTTTGATCTTTAGTCCAAACACTACTCTCGCCATTGCTCAATTTTGCTTTAAGATTTTTGGACTCCCCTCTGGCTCTTCATTGGGAAATTACTTGGGTGTGCCGTTGGAGATCAATCTAGCAAAGCTTTTTTCAATGACATCTATGATAATGTGGTTCGACGTATTTCTTCCTGGAATGGGACTTGCTTACCCCTGCAGGTCGACTTACCCTTATTTCCTCTGTTTTTGCCTCCCTCTCCGTTTATCTCCTATCGGTCTTCAAAATACCGGTAAGTGTGGCTAATAGAATTCATAAGCTATTAGCCCATTTCTGGTGGGCTGGAACTAGGAAAGGTAGAACCATTCATTGGAAAAGTGCTCTCTACTTATCTCTCCCTAAGAATGAAGGTGGCATCGGGATTAGACATGTTCAATGTATTAATCAGGCTCTTCTTGGAAAAATTGGATGGAAATTACTCAAGCAACCATCCTCTTTGTTGAGTAGCATCTTGATTACAAAGTACAGTAACTCTACTCAATGCCTTGACTCCTCTCTCTCATCCACTTATAAAGGCAGTTCGTGGGGTTGGAAAGGTATCTGCTGGGGCCTCAGTCTTATCAAAAATGGTTTGGCTTGGATCCCAGGTAACCCGAGTTACATTGATATTAGTAAAGTTCGTTGGGTTAACGGTCAGAAACCTATTGTGAAGGTGGAAGCACAGGACCTTCCTTACCCCTCCTCTTTATGGGATTTTCTCGATTCAAGGGGTAATTGGAATATCGAGAAAATTCGCAGATTTCATGATGAAGTTTGGACGCAATTGATTCTTTGTTGTCATCTTCCCTTGGTGGCTTGCAATGATCTCAGTTATTGGAGTCTAACTCTCTCTGGTGAGTATAATTCAAAGAGTGGATATAGATTAGCTTTTGAGTCCTCCTTTAAAGCACAAATTGATCATCATATTCTGGATGCTAAAGTGCTTGACCTTTGTGGGAAAAAACTATGGAGAATGAAAATGCCAGGTAAACTCAAAACTTTCCTATGGAAAATCTTTAATGATGCTCTTCCCATAGGTGCTGAGTTTCTCAAGCGCAACCTGAAAATCTCAAATATGTGCTTCCTTTGTGAGCAATCGGAAACTACTGAAACTCTTGGGCACCTTTTCAGGGACTGCCCCTTCTCTAAGCGTTTATGGCTTGGTTGTGATCTTGGTATTAGATCTGAGGTCAACTCACGTATTAACTTTAAAGTTTGGCTCGTTGATTGGCTTAACTATCTCCACTCTCATGATCCTGGACCTTGTGGGGAGTTGACCTTTATTACTGTCCTTTGGTCCATTTGGAATGTTAGAAATAAAGCCAAATTCCAAGGACATAAACCGGATGCTGGTGCTGCCATGAACCTCCTGCGTTCCCTTCTTACTGATTTTAATTTTATGGATGGGGTGCATGATGTTCCTCTCTTTCGACAGGATTTGTCCCTCTCCTCTGCTTTGATTCTCAATTTAAAAAAAGGGAAACCTTTTTTTATAATTGGTAGCCCTCAGAACTGTTTGCAGGTTAACATCCATGTTGATGCTGCTTGGATTAATAGCTATCATGCGAGTGGTGGTTGGCTAGCTCGGGACATTGATGGATTAACCATTGGCCGAGAGTCAAAACAACTGAGTGCCTCTTCACCTCTACAGGCGGAAGCTCTTGCTTTTTACGAGACTGCTAGGTGGGCACGTGCAATGGGATACTTACATGTTGCCATCCATTCTGACTGCCAGTCGCTTATCTTGATGATGAGTGGGGCAATTCCTATTGCTCCGGTTATTAGGAGAGTTTTAGATAATTTGGCTTGCCTTTTTCCTTTCTTTCATTGTCTAGCTGTTTCTTATGTTCCTAGGAAATGTAATACTGAGGCTCATATGCTTGCTCGTATGGGACTCAAAAACAACTAATTTTCTGTCTTGGCTGGCAAAAAAAAAAAAAAAAAAAAAAAAACTTCCATAGTTCTTATTGGTTGAGAGTAGTCGTGGTTTTCATTTGCATATGCTTTACGATTCTTGCCAGTCAAGTGTTCATAATGTTTTTTTTTAATGCTGATTAGTTTATTAACAATATATGGATCCCTAGGACTACCCGATGTTCTTGATCGCTGTGTATTCAAGTTTCTTTGTTATTTATTGTAGCTTACTGAACACTTGACAGGCCTTTTCAAGTCACAAAAAGCTTGTGTCGTGCTTAGCATTTAGAGAAGGGACTTCAGAACTTTTTTCTGGTTCTGATGATAGAGAACCTAAGATGTAACACTTCGTGTTTAATAAACATATTTAAATTTTTTATCTTTTGTTAAACAAAATTTAACACTGTAAAGTATTTTAACAGTAACCTGTCATTCTGACATTTTCTCGTCTCATAAAATTTGAAAACGACTTATCGATATTTTTATATAACGTTTTAAAATCTAGTTACACGAGGTCGTGAACACGTCTACGGAACGTACTTACGTCTTAAAAAAAATTATTATTTTTTTTATAAATTTAAAAACTTCATTATTTTAATTCCGTAATCTTATATTTTAACTTTTTGAAAAAGAAAGACGTTTCTACGAGGAAGGTACTAAACAAACAGTCAATTTTTTTTTGTTTGTTTTACCCTACACGACATGCATACATGCATGCCATGCAGGGAAGGGGGGGTTTATTTTTGATGAGTATTGATACCTATGCCTAGGCCTACATGCACATTCCTACCCAAATTTTTACTATAAATACGGGTAGTACGTTAGAGTTTACTTACTATCATCACCATTCTACCAACCTTACTTATCTTACGTAAGTCCGTAAGTATTTACTACTCCCCAAACCTTTCATCTTATTAGTCTATTTTATTTACGGTACTTATTATTTTAATTTTTATTACTTTAGTAAGGTCAGAATCTAACTAATTCATTTCTTTTGTATGGGTAAACGTATTATTCTAGAAGAAGGAGGAGGAGACGATATTCCAAGTTTAGACGACATTATCGACCCCGACAACCTTTAATTCTAATATAATTAATAAATAGTAGCTATTGAGGTAACCAAACTTTTTCTTTTAACAACATTTTATATATATAAGTATATCGTGTTACTAACTTTAATAAATTGCTTATTTAGATATTTAGGCTTATTTGTAGGGGTGTTCAAAAATTGACCCGGACCGGCAAACCGGACCGGACCGGACCGTAAGGTCCGGGTCGGTCCAGAATGGGGCACGTACCGGTCCGGTCTCCGGGTCCCAAAGAATTTGGTAACCGGTCCCCGGTCCGGTCCACACTTTAAAAAAATATCAAATTTAGTGTATTTTTACGGTCCGCTCCGGTCCGGTCCGGGTTTCTTTATTAACCGGTCTGGTCCGCGGGTTTGGATTTTATGGGTTTCCGGTCCGCGGGTCAAACCGGTCCAGTCCGGGTTTGGACCGGTGAACACCCCTACTTATTTGTACGACTAAATTACTTACATATATATAAAAATATTATGTGATATTTTATTCATGTTATATATTTCATTTACGACTGAATTTAATTGACTAAATTATCACTTGTTAAATTTAATTACTACATTTACATTTCTAATTATTTGAGAAACGGATTAAATAGTTAAACGAACCTAAAGAGAGTAAAATTTACATACGTTATTTTAAATTCATGTTATTTGTACTTTTATGTGTTATTTATGTTCCTATATCTATAAATTTCATCTCATATTATTGGTTACTCTTGTTAATTTTACTTACTTATCGTTTGTTTAAGTTTAAATTAGTTTTAATACTTTTATTGTTTAATTACGAATAAAATTTTACTCCACTTATATTTTATAAACTTAATCACGTTTTCTATAATAAACGAACTTAAATTATTCAAAAACTTTTATACGACGATCATAATTATTAAAAGAAATTTCACGTCAAAATTTTATAGATCGACTAAGTATGATTTAAATTGTATTTTCCAAAAACGTTAAAATTTTAAATATATATATTTTTTTATATATCTTAAATTTTAAAATTAATATAAAACCTTATTTAAAGGAGAGATTTTTATTTTAAAAATAAAGGATACTCCATATAGGATATTTGAAATATGGTGTTTCGGGTGACACTTGAGGATTAAAGTGTAACATTGTCACACTGAAAGTAAGTATTTGAGGATTTAACTATTTCAAATGAGTCCGACCAATTTATTTAAGGTCACCAAATAAAATACTACTTGTACACGGACAACTTTTATATAAAGTTTACGATACGAGTCTGGAACGAATAGCTTGTGTTGGATTCTACCACTCGTGGTGTTTCGACTGCACTTGTAATGAAAAGCAGACTCGTAGGCTGCGGTCCGAGAGTCGACCTAGTGTTTAAGGTAGTCGTCCTACGGCAGTGAGAGCTGCGGTTCAAGAGTCTGCGTAGGGTATGTGCGCACGTATAGACAAGTACTTGATTAGTATTACTACCTAGGTTATGGGGGCAGAACAAGATTCTGAAAACTGCGGGTTCCCTCTTGATGATGCAGAGAATGTAATCATCAGCTTTCATTTCGCCCAGAGCCCCGTCTGAATAAACATATAATATAATTGAAGTTCGACCCAATTGAGCCTTATGGGTGAGATGTAAACCTCATGAGATCGGTTCGGTCTACGAGTTGGTAACACGGTTACTTCTATTGGTGAGATGCAAGCCAATAGGATGTAGCGGTGATACTAGGAGCCACGACTCGTGTGCTTATATGTTCACTTGAAAAATGATTTAAAATCAAATGGCTGCCAATGTCCCATCTTCTAAAAATTATCGTTTTCATCACCTCACATGTTGGTTAATTGGAATAAAGGTATTTATATGTTACGTGCAATCCTTTAAAATTTTTATAAGCATATCATTGGTTATTCACATGATTTCTTTATGTATGAGGTGATGTTAAATGAACGGTTTGGTTGTTGTCCCGCTCAGCGGTCTCTGTTTTATATATATTTGTGCAGGTCTGAGGCGATGGGGAAGGGATCGAGTGAGAGACTTAATAAAATATCTGTATAAAATACGGTTTATATTTTGTACTAGTAAATCGAGACAATATTGTTAATAGTCGTTTCCTTTAA
Organism: Agrostemma githago; assembly: GCA_958450325.1. NCBI lineage: Eukaryota > Viridiplantae > Streptophyta > Magnoliopsida > Caryophyllales > Caryophyllaceae > Agrostemma > Agrostemma githago. Next base: position 7,984,069 of record OY288259.1, on the reverse strand, counting down.
GGATCCGTAGGGATCCGGATTTTATCACACTCTGATATTGTATAATTAAATGACTTAGATAATTTTCCGCATTATCTATTAAATTAAGTCATCGAAAATTCGGGTTGTTACAGTTGGTATCAGAGCGACCTTGTGACCGTAAGTGAAGATTGAGCTTCATTTACCTAACGAGGAGCGCGCCTGGGTAGACTTACTAAAATACTAAGGCCATATGAGATCGCTAAAATGAGATATTCACATAGAAACAGTTAAGATCCTATTAAATAATTTATCGGGGTGGAAATGATGTAAGGGAAACGCTTATGTGTTATCTTTCATTCATGTTAATTATATGATTATATGTAAGGTGTAATAATAGGATAAGGAGAGGCCAAAATTTTTAAAATATGATACTGTACCCAACCTTCCTGAAATTTTTACAGTACTAACCCTTCTATCTCATCAATAATAGGTTGATGGCAGACCCTCCGTTGGCACCAGAACACTGTTATTTCCAGCCTACATTAGAGAGCATAGACTCTCATATCTTATTTCTAGAAGAATACTTCCAATTTTATGCAGACCAAGTCAACCCCGCATACATGACTAGCCCAAAACTTAGGGGCCATGCTTTGATTCTGACCCTCCCTACTAACGGTGATTGGGGATTTCCCCGATTCAGCTATTTACGTTGTCTGGATGAGCATCAGATGGCAGGACACGTGGGGTACCCTGCCCAATTTATTTACACTAGGGTGACCCGGTACCTAAGGCAATATGAAACAGTCATAATGGAACGAAGACGTGCCAGTGAGGCAACTGTTCCGGATATAATTGACATAGATCCGGAGGAAATGCCACCTCCTTCTGATTAGGAGTTATATGATAAAGGGGAATACTTTTCAGACTAGATGCCTGTTGTATATATAACAACTAAGCCAGAATATACTATGTACTACTTAGGCCTTGCCATAGACTGGCATAAATTTTGTATCGGAGTAGTAGTTAAGACACTTAGGCTTTTGAAAACTTGATGTATAATTATATGTACCTGGTATCTCTATATACATATATATATGTAGGTATGTATGTGTATATATATCGTTTTATCTCTAAGAGTTACTCTTTTCCATTTTCTTTCTCATTATCCTTTATTGATTTCGTAAATCCTAAGTCACATTCCAAGAGTTAGAAACCTTACGTTCCCTTATTTTAAATTATTATCTAAACCGAACTTTGGATAAGTTATTTTAACTTTTGAGGATCGATTACAGCCTAATGAAGCCAGAAAATCCAGACATGGACATGTCTCCCGAGAAAAGGAATCGGTTTAAGAAATGGCTAGCCGCAAAGAAAGCTGCGGAATATGACCGAAGGGATAAGCAAACCAATTGGATTGATAAAGCCTATGAGTTTAAATTACATTTCCAACCTTTCCAGTACGAATTGATTAGTAAAAAGGAACAGCTAATAGACGTAAACGTCAGTTTTAAGAGATATGGACCAGAATACTTTGTAGGAACAATAGCAGAGCACGGATATTGGTGCAGAAATATTGAGACCGGATTTCGTTATGCTAGAGTACTGGATGAATGGAAAACCCTCTTTGCCGTAGACTTTCTTGGAAAAAATTACAAAGATTGGTGGCAAGAGAAATGCCCACCTGAAGGATTTTATATTAAGTGGGACGAGTTCAAAATAGCCTTGTACTATTTTGCTAAAGGTCTAAATAGAAAGCTTGTAAGATCTAACAAATTTTAGTGTTATTCCATAATCGTATGAATAAATGATGTAAACTACTTTTGTAATATACTGTAAAACTTTCTGAAATATGTTATATATAATTTAGTACCTAACTAAATAGCATTATGTGCAATTCTTGATTTTTGTAACCTTTGCACATTAACGAAAATCACAGATGACGAGAAACGGAAACAATCCAGAAGAAGCAAGACGTCAGCACTTCGAAGATGTTATCACTGGAATGGTCGGTCAGTTAGCCGCAACCCAAGCCCTTTTAACCCAAGCTATGAATGATAACCATCAGAACCCTAATCGTAACCATCCATCAGCTTTTGAAAAATTCTCTAAACACCGACCTTCTACCTATTCTGGATCAGACAACCCTACAGACCTATTCGAATGGTTATAAGAGATGGAAAAACTTTTGAAACTTAGCCACACACCGGCTGAGAAAATGGTGGAGGTAGCAACCTAGTTTTTGAAAGAGGAAGCCAATAGTTGGTGGAGGATTGCTAAGAAAGGACATATAGCCACCCCCGGAGCTGATTGGAAAGATTTAGGGGAAGAATTGAGGATAAGTTTTACTCTGCCGCAATGAGATGGCAGAAGGAGCAGGAGTTTAACCAGTTAGAAATGGGATATATGACCTTACATGACTATACTAAGAAGTATGAGGAATTGTCCAAATTTACTAAGAGACTAGTACCAGATGAACCCTCTAGAATTGCCCAATATGTTCGGGGAATGGAAACCGAGTTGGGAAAAATTATGTCGGGACTTGACTTTGATACCTTGCAGAAAGCTTATGAGAAAACCTTAATTGTGAACAATGTGATCCAAGCTGATAAGAAAAAGAAGAAACCCTTTATCCCAACTGTATCATCGTCCAGTTTCATTCAGAAACCATTTTTCAATAGAAACAATTCTAACCAGAACAATTTCAGGAAACCAGTGTATAAGAACAATTACCAGAAACCTAACTACCAGAATAGTAACCAAGCCAACAATACCTCTTTTGCAAAACAATCGCAAGCGAAGGATAATGCCACTTGTTTTCTGTGTAAACGTCCAGCTCACCCTAACAAACAATGTAATGGCCAACCTATCACATGTTTCTACTGTAAAGTGGAAGGGCACAAATCATTTCAATGTCCAAAGAAACCAGGAACTAACGCAAATCAAGGACCGCCTTATGCAAGAATTCAGGGAAAGGTCTATGCCTTGACAGAGATGGACGCGGAGGAATTTGAGGATGTTGATGTTGTCTCTGGTATGTTTCTCATTAACTCATGTTTGGAACGCGTGTTATTTGACACGGGGGCATCTTTATCCCATGTATCACCCTCTTTTGCTACCCGAGCAAACTTATCCAACCCTGTGAGTGTGGATGCATCAATATCTTTACCTAACGGTCAAGTTGTGAGTTGTAACGTATTATTTGAGGATGTGCCTATTATCATTTTGGAGTCTACCTTCTTAGCTAACCTGATAAGTTTTAACCTTCCAAAATTTGATGTTATTCTTGGGATGGTTTGGTTAGGTAAGTATCATGCCCAATTTGAGTGTAGGGATCAGAAAATAACTTTGAGGAGCCCACTTGGAGATCGGGTATCCTATAGAGGCTTAAGATCAAATCAAAAGACTAAGCTAGTATCAGCAATGAAAATGATGAGTATGTATCGAAAAGGATGTCAAGTTTACCTTTGTAACATCACTAAGCACGAGGACAAGATGAAAATTAGTGACATACCTATTGTGAGAGAGTTCCCAGATGTGTTTCCTGAGGAATTGCCTGGAATACCACCCTTGAGAGACGTGGAATTTACTATTGATCTCGCACCAGGAACAGCCCCTATCTCTAAATCACCCTATAGGATGGCTCCTATAGAACTTCAGGAATTGAAAAGCAATTGGAAGAAATGTTGGAAAAAGGATTCATTAGACCAAGCACATCACCTTGGGGAGCACCTGTACCTTTTGTTAAGAAAAAAGATGGTAGTATGAGACTATGTATTGACTACCGAGAATTAAATAAGGTAACCATTAGGAACCGTTATCCGCTTCCGAGGATAGATGATTTGTTTGACCAACTTAAAGGAGCTGGTATATTTTCCAAGATTGACTTAAGGTCAGGTTATCATCAGATTTCGGTCAGAGAGGAGGATGTTCAGAAAACCGCTTTTAGAACTCGTTATGGTCATTATGAATTTCGAGTTATGCCTTTTGGGTTAACCAATGCACCAGCAGTCTTTATGGATCAGATGAATAGAACATTCCACGAATATTTGGATACTTGCGTGGTAGTATTTATCGATGATATTTTGGTGTATTCTAAGGATTCGGTCGAGCATGAAAAACACCTACGTACTATTTTGAATATTTTGAGGAATCACAAATGGTACGCTAAATTGTCCAAATGTGAATTTTGGTTACATGAAGTTGCATTTTTGGGACATATTATCTGTAAGGAAGGAATTCAAGTAGACCCCGCTAAGATTGAGGCTGTCAAGAGTGGCAGGCACATAAGAGTGTGACTGAAGTAAGAAGTTTTCTAGGACTTGCGGGTTATTATAGGAGATTTGTACCCGAATTTTCAAAGATATCAAGACCCATAACAAAATTACTTCAGAAAGAGTCAAAGTATATTTGGACCAAGGAGTGTGAGAAAGCATTTCAAGATCTTAAGGAAAGATTGATTTCGGCACCGATTTTAACGTTACCAACTGATGGAGAAGAGTATGAGGTTTACAGTGACGCATCACTTAACGGTTTAGGATGCGTGCTAATGCAAAAAAGGAAAGTTATAACTTATGCCTCGAGACAATTGAAAATTCATGAAAGGAATTACCCAACTCATGATTTGGAATTAGCCGCCGTTGTCTTCGCTTTGAAGATTTGGAGACATTATTTGTATGGAGTTAGTTGTAAGTTTTACACCGATCATAAGAGTCTTAAGTATATATTCACTCAGAAGGAGTTGAACATGAGACAACGCGGATGGTTAGAACTGATTAAGGATTACAACATTGAACTGTTATACCATGAGGGGAAAGCCAATGTGGTGGCTGACGCCTTGAGCAGAAAGAAAAGTCATTCGATGAGTACGTTGATTCATGATTTGGAGAAACTTGACATAGAAATAGTAAAGCATGGAGATACGACATTATTTAATATGGTAGTTGAACCTGATCTGTTTCATGAAATAAGAACCGTTCAATTGGAAGATCCTGAACTAATGAAATTGCGAGAAGAAGTTCAGACGAGTGGAAAACAGGATTTCACTATTCATCAGAATGGAAGCTTGAGACTCAAGGGAAGATGGTGTGTACCCAATCATGATAGTTTGAGGAATAAAATTCTGAGCGAGGCTCATAGTTCTAAGTATTCTATGCACCTAGGATCAGATAAGATGTATAAAGATTTGAAACAACTATTTTGGTGGTCGGGCATGAAACGAGATGTAGCCGAGTTTATAGCCAAATGTATCATTTGTCAAAAGGTGAAGATTGAACACCAAAGACCAGGAGGCCTGTTACAACCTCTTGCTATACCTAGAGAAAAGTGGAGTTCGATTTTTATGGATTTTGTTATGGGATTACCTAGGACACAGGGCCAGAAAGATGCTATTTGGGTAATCGTGGATAGATTAACGAAAGTCGCACATTTTGTACCTATGAAAGAAACTTGGAGATTAGAACAATTAGCTGAGGCCTACACAGCCGAAATAGTCAGACTTCATGGAGTACCCGAGGAAATTATTTCAGATCGAGACCCGAGATTTGTGTCAAATTTTTGGGACAAATTGCAACAACTATTGGGTAGTAAGATTAGAATGAGCACAGCTTTTCACCCAGCAGCTGATGGTCAAACGGAAAGGACTATCCAAACCCTTGAGGATATGTTACGAGCATGTACCCTAGAATTTCCCGGAAGTTGGGAGAAAAACCTTCCGTTAATAGAATTTTCATACAATAATAGTTACCATGCTAGTTTGGGATGTGCTCCTTTTGAAGCATTGTATGGAAAAAGGTGTAGAAGCCCAGTATGTTGGGATGACATCAGTGACAAATTAAGATAATTCGAGAGAAACTTCAAGCTGCACAAGATAGACAAAAAGCTTATGCCAATACGCATAGACGACCAATTGAATTTGAGGTTGGAGATAAAGTATTCCTAAAAGTTGCACCAATGAAAGGGGTGAGAAGATTTGGAGAGTTAAAGGAAAATTAAGTCCTAAGTATATCGGACCTTATGAGACTTTGGATCGAATAGGTCAAGTAGCATATCGATTGGATTTACCCATTGACCTAGAGAAAGTTCATAATGTATTCCATGTATCCCAATTAAGGAGATATAGAAGTGATCCATCACACATTACTACACCAGATGCGATATCCTTAGAACCAAATCTTGTTTATTCGGAGAGGCCGGTTCGAATCCTAGAAAGGGAAGTACGTACCTTAAGGAGGAAGGAAATACCTCTTGTCAAAGTATTGTGGAGAGGTCAGAAATATGAACAAGCCACGTGGGAAACTGAGACCTCAATGCGAGAGAAACACCCACATCTTTTTGATTCAGGTAGGAAATTAAACCTAAGTCGAACCCTTAAGTTATACCAGAATTTCGAGGACGAAATTTTTTTTTTAGGGGGGAAGACTGTAACACTTCGTGTTTAATAAACATATTTAAACTTTCTATCTTTTGTTAAACAAAGTTTAACACTGTAAAGTATTTTAACAGTAACCTGTCATTCTGACATTTTCTAGTCTCATAAAATTTGAAAACGACTTATCGAAATTTTTATATAACGTTTTAAAATCTAGTTACACGAGGTCGTGAACACGTCTACGGAACGTACTTACGTCTTAAAAAAAATTATTATTTTTTTTATAAATTTAAAAACTTCATTATTTTAATTCCTTAATCTTATATTTTAACTTTTTGAGAAAGAAAGAAAGACGTTTCTACGAGGAAGGTACTAAACAAACAGTCAATTTTTGTTTGTTTGTTTTACCCTACACGACATGCATACATGCATGCCATGCAGGGAAGGGAGGGTTTATTTTTGATGAGTATTGATACCTATGCCTAGGCCTACATGCACATTCCTACCCAAATTTTTACTATAAATACGGGTAGTACGTTAGAGTTTACTTACTATCATCACCATTCTACCAACCTTACTCATCTTACGTAAGTCCATAAGTATTTACTACTCCCCAAACCTTTCATCTTATTAGTCTATTTTATTTACGGTACTTATTATTTTAATTTTTATTACTTTAGTAAGGTCAGAATCTAACTAATTCATTTCTTTTGTATGGGTAAACGTATTATTCTAGAGGAAGGAGGAGGAGACGATATTCCAAGTTTAGACGACATTATCGACCCCGACAACCTTTAATTCTAATATAATTAATAAATAGTAGCTATCGAGGTAACCAAACTTTTTCTTTTAACAACATTTTATATATATAAGTATATCGTGTTACTAACTTTAATAAATTGCTTTTTTAGATATTTAGGCTTATTTGTACGACTAAATTACTTACATATATATAAAAATATTATGTGATATTTTATTCATGTTATATATTTCATTTACGACTGAATTTAATTGACTAAATTATCACTTGTTAAATTTAATTACTACATTTACATTTCTAATTATTTGAGAAACGGATTAAATAGTTAAACGACCCTAAAGAGAGTAAAATTTACATACGTTATTTTAAATTCATGTTATTTGTACTTTTATGTGTTATTTATGTTCCTATACTTATAAATTTCATCTCATATTATTGGTTACTCTTGTTAATTTTACTTACTTATCGTTTGTTTAAGTTTAAATTAGTTTTAATACTTTTATTGTTTAATTACGAATAAAATTTTACTCCACTTATATTTTATAAACTTAATCACGTTTTCTATAATAAACGAACTTAAATTATTCAAAAACTTTTATACGACGATCATAATTATTAAAAGAAATTTCACGTCAAAATTTTATAGATCGACTAAGTATGATTTAAATTGTATTTTCCAAAAACGTTAAAATTTTAAATATATATATTTTTTTATATATCTTAAATTTTAAAATTAATATAAAACCTTATTTAAATGAGAGATTTTTATTTTAAAAATAAAGGATACTCCATATAGGATATTTGAAATATGGTGTTTCGGGTGACACTTGAGGATTAAAGTGTAACATTGTGTGGACATGACATAGGTCCACCCCGACGCGGCCACGCGCGGGTTTGGGGAGGCGAATGAATCTCCATATGAGATGGTCAAATTGAAATTTAAATCAAAGTAGGAGTCGCCACCGAATTTTGTGGTTATTCGGAACCGTTCGAGCCCACTCTATGTCGTAGTGGGCCGTATACAAAATACGGCCCATTTCCGATGTCAGAGTTTATTGGGCTCGTCCCTTTGCATATCGATACCGATGCCGACTGGGCGGTTAATCGTATATTGAATGACTCTCGTAGCCAATGGATTCGGACATCCGGAAACCATGGTTCTGAGTAAGGGGTGAGGGTACGTGTTGGGAAGTTCACTAAGAACACCCAACCCCGCCCGCACTTAGCGGCCTTTACTAAGATATCGTTCGTTTTTTGTGTACACGGGTTAGTTCGACGGTTGAATGATATGCAAACATTATTTTCCTAAGCATGTGAGAAAAATAAAGTGGGTTGCTAAGTCGTTTAATGCATATTAAACTAATAACGTCAAAGTTATTTTAGCATGTGAGTTCGTTTTAGTCTAATAAAACGATAAAAATAAATAAAAAGCTACAAACACGAGAAAACGAGTTAGTAACGATGAATAAATTGAATAAAGATATAAATAATAAATATGCATGATTTTTAGAAAAGGTTTATGACACGTGATTGATTAACACGTGTTGACCGAGGTCGAAAAAAAGTATTTATTAAAATATGTCGCGAAAGTCGCATTTTAATGTAATGTTCGAAAGGAATTAAAAATAGAAAAGCGAAGAAACGAGAAAAAGGAGGCCGGGCGAACCAGGCCGCCGCGCGGGTCGCCTGACAGGCGCGCGACCCGCGTGGTGGTCTGCCGGGTTTTTTTTATTTTGGTCGAAAACCGTTAATTCCTATAAATCGCGTACAAATATGGATTAATTTATACTCGACTTATATTTTCGATATTCGTCGTATTCGATATTCGATTATGAAATCGATATCGAATACTCGGAATGACTTTAGAAAAAGTTTTGAAAAAAAGTTCGTTTTGAACGAAAAAAATAAAAAAAAAAAAAGAATTTTGAACGAAAAAGATGTTAATTCTCTCCGCGTTAAAAATCGTCGAATTTTGTTTAAAAAGATGTAACGATTTTATTTGGCATCAACGAGAATAAATTAATTTAGTTCTTGTAGATACGATATTCGATTAGAGAATCGGTATCGTATTTTAAGAACGTTATATGAAAATAGTTTTATTATCGAAAATAAATAAAAATATGATGCGACAAACGACCCATATTAATAATGCGAAACGATCGATGAAAATAAAAATAAAAAGAAGACGGACGAAAAAGGAGAGAAAGACGTGAGAGAGAGAGAGAGAAAGGAGAAGAATCGGGTTGATTTACACCCTCAACCTACATGCTTTGTGTTCTCGGAATAAGGCTCGTCGGACGGTAGCTTAGGTTCGGGAGTGTCGAGATGATGTGGATGAGTTAAGGTGTCGGTTTTTGGAGTGTTTTTTATGTGTGTGTGTAGGCGTGGGTTCGGCCGGTTTGGACGGGATTGGTTTCGTCGGGTTTTTGGAACTATTTCGGGATTACGTCGGGATTTTGGACGTCGTTTTTGGCTGCTGAAAATTTGTGATTTTTCCGGTATTTTTCTGTCTTAAGAACCTTATGTTTTGTGTTGGACGGGATGTCCTATTTATAGGAATCGAGGTGGTCTTGCTTGTGTGACAAGAAACACCGGTTTGGATAGGAAATACGAGAGTTCGTAAGGGAATAAACTTCTCGTTTCTTAGTGGGAAAGCCAAAAACTCGGCTGGTGGGGAGGTATCTCGGCTGTTTCAGCCGAGTATCTGAGCTCGGGTGATACTTTGTTTCGGTTTCCGGATAGAATTCCTACTTGAGATCGAATTCTATCCTTAAACGGATTTGTTTAATATTATTGAAGGCTGATTTTTGTAGTGTTTCAGTCCGAATTGGACGTGTAATGACACGGCCAGATCGTGTGACTCGGGAAAAAATATCTTTGACCGGGTTTGACTCGGTCGATAAAAGACGGTTTTACCCCCGGTGTCAGAATCGACCCAAATTAGTCTTATTTGACTCGAAACGACCCACTGGGCCTGAATTTGAGGTCCGTTTTGTGAGATTTGTACTCCGTAATAAGCCTAAACCAAATGTCCCTGATTTCGAGCCCATATCCGAGCCCATTAAAGCATGTTTGCGTCCTATCATCATCGGGTGTTTGGCGGGACCTACTATAGACACCTGGCGGTCAAAATGTGGGTGTCTACAGAGCCCCCACTCTGACTGAGGCTTGGACAAGGCGAAAGTCAGAGTAGCTACCAGGCCAATCGAGGATTAAAACCTGGCAGACTTCCGATCGGGTCGTTTAGAGTCCATTAGACTTGCGTGAAGGGCTCGCCAGCCATAAGACAGAAATCATACCTGGATAGATGTCGATAACGGCGCGGGGACTTTCTACTAAAAAAGTCTTGGATTTGTCTGGTTGCAGACAACTTCCATCTTGAAATTGCGCGGGAACCTCTATTAGAAGCTGCGGATGTACCTCTTACTGACACATCTGATTCCTCAGCGAAAATGTTGCTTGAATTTTCACTGAGAACTTTGAGAATTCTCCAGGAGTCGTGGGATACCTGTCTGTTTTGCATGCAACATACAGATAAAACATCGACTCGTGCTGGGGGAGAAAAATGATTTTTGGCCGATTTTTTTTTTAAAAAAAAAACCGAATTTTTTTTTGAAAAAAATGGCGGAAAAATTTTGAAAATTTGGAAGAAAAGAAATGTTTGGGATGACTTGATTCCTGATCAGATTCTGACACGGACTTCTAAAATCCTCTGGTTAGGCCTGTATGCCTAGATGAAGTGGGAGATATACCGATAGACTCGACTCTGAACGTGACCGGACGAGTCGGCAGACACGACTGGACTCCCTAAGGGTTGGACCGTGACTCGGTAGGGGATGGGCCACCTAAGATGACAAGACTCTTAAGTTGCGCTATTCCGTAGCGTAGGCGAGTGGCATCATGGTCGAATCTTCAGAGTGAGATTGTTTTCGTACGACAGGGCTTTGTGGTAGCAATGCCGTAGACTGGTGTTCTTTTGAAATTTTTTTTTGGTTTCGGGGTATGTTCCCGAAGTAGGTATTGCTTCGAGTCTCTGACAGATTCTTGTCTTTGACTGGACCGAGTACTAGGACACACTATAGAAAGGAGGCTAGATTTGAAAGTTATTTGGATTATGTGAGTGGATGGAAAACTTCTGCCTAAGAGAAGCCCCCAGAATGACAAAGCTAACTCTTGAGAACATGACAGTGTCGTGACCGGAATGATGGCGCTTTTTTAAATTTGTGTCAATGTGGGTAGCTGTGCCTCTTTTGAAAGGGTGCCTACGTATTCACGTGTTGTGAACTCAAACCAAGCCGTAGTTCAGTGTTGAAAAATGTATTATGGTGCCTAGTTTATTAGGGCTTTGTGTGTAACTAGCCATAACAATGGTGTAGGCTAGGTGCATTCCCAATGATGTCTTGACCAAAGGGCTAGAATAGTTAGGATGTTGATCCTGTGACTGTGAGCATTTTCCGGGGTAGCCCCCAGGGGTGGTGTGAACTATTTGGGCATGTTCTATGCTGACCGCAAGTTGAATTCCCGTGTTTGGGGTTGGTAACTGGTTTAGATGTTTTTGGAAACGTGGTGCTAGGAAGTAAGTGGCTTTGATGGTTCGAAATCTGGAGCTCGATTTTGTGGAGCTAAGGCTTCGAGGGTAAGGTATTGTAATATGGTAGGAAAGGGGGAAGTCGAGTAATAATGACTCGAACTTCGATCGGGGTAGGTTTGATAATGCGGGATCTGATTTCCATGTCTGGCCCTAATGGTTAGGGTATCCTATGGAGCTTGAATCCTAAAAAATCCGAGCTGTCTCTAGCCTAGGTCTCGGGAAGGTCTTGAGGGTTGTAATGTGGGAAGGCTAAGTGTGGTATTAGCTAACCAGCTTGATTGTCACTCCCCTATTGGATGGTATTGATAATTTTGAATTTGACCGTACCCCGGTCAAAGTTGACCGTTGACCACGGTCATGGGTATTTGATTTTTTTTTATTGACCTCTTAGCCCTGGTCATGGGTTTTTTTTTTGAATGTTGGTTGAACTCTCAACCCCGGTCATGGGTTTCTTGAATTTTGGTTGACCTCTCAGCCCCGGTCATGGGTTTCTTGAATTTTGGTTGACCTCTCAGCCCCGGTCATGGGTTTTTTGAATGTTGGTTGACCTCTCAGCCCTGGTCATGGGTTTTTTGAATTTTGGTTGGACTGATACCGAAGGTAGGGATCGATTGATCTTATCGGATGGGTGTTTGTTGTGGGAAATGGGCTTGCCTCCCGTCTTGGACCCAAACTAGGAGAATTCCCAGATTTGTCATAGGATTCGATATGCTCCTGCTAAGGGTGGTTATGTGGCTTTCTATGTCAGACATGGAACAGGTAAAAGGAAAACACGGGTCTCAGTTTCCTGCAGTCGTTATAGATGTGCCTATAATAGTCACATGCATGTGCTCACAGTGTATGATGGTGTTCATCATGTTCTCGGGAACACATAAGGAAATATATGAGAAAATAGAAAAGCTGATTTTATTGAAATGTGAAAAGAGGACAGAATGCAAATGACTATGACTTTGACTTTGACAGAAAATAGTGATCCTAGACTCGGACTCAGACTAGGACTTGAACCAAATCTAGACTCTCGGATAATGTTGTCATTTGTCGTCGGCTTCTGGGGACTCGAGTTGATGTCCAATATAGCCTTCAGTAGAAGCTTCACCCAAATCTTCATTATGTCGAAGATCATCTTCAATCCTAATGCCCATTTCGGTAAGCACTCCAAAGTTGGAAATGCCGGCATACCTAAGATGGATGCGGTAGGAAGGTAGGAGGTTGTTGATGAACGCCTCCACTAGTGTCTTCTCGTTGGGCTTGTCTACCAACTTCACGCTTTCGGCCCTCCACCTTTGAAGGTACTTAGTGAAACCTTCCTTGGGCTCTTGGGCCATGACTTCTAAAGTACGCATCGTGGTCTGGATCTCGGTATTATCGGCATAATTCCGAGCAAATTCCGTCGCCACGTCATCCCAAGTCTTGTACTTCTTGGAGTCAAGCCTGTAGTACCAGGCTTTCGGGTGCTTCTCGAGGGAGGAAGCAAACAGGTGCTTGAACATGGTTGATTTCACTCCTTTGATGGCCATGAATTCTTTGAAAGCCCGGATATGTAATACCGGGTCTTCAGTCCCGTCAAACATTGGTAGGCCCGTCAGGTTGAGGTTAGCGAGCAGCTCGTCGGTCAAAGGTGAATAGGAACGAGCATTTTCCGTATGGATTGAATTGTTGGTTGACAGGTGGACCTGTTCCTCCAGCTTGCGGACTGCGTTGGCCAGTTCAGCTATGGGCCAAACGGTTTCATTCCCGACCTTAGGAGTCCTTTGTTCCAAGGTACTCAAACGGGTGGCAATGGCGGTTTGGTCTTCCTTCATCTGGTTCAGTTGATCTTGGATCTTGGCCAACGAGGCAGTTAGTTGATCAATGGAGTCCTTAGTCATGGTTCGGGTGAAGGGCGGCCTGTCTGTAAGAATACCGCGTAATCAGGAAAGTTGCTTCGGAACTCAAATACACCAAGGCATAGGAAATAGCGCGGGGGGAGAGACGACTCCAGTTTGACTCGGGTTAGACTCTCCTAAGACAAATGCGCGGGGTATGATTCTTGGAGTGACTGTGATTAATCGCTCCGTCGGAGAATAGCCCCCAAGTGAGACTAAGGGCTTAGACATGACTCAGATGGTGTGACACCTAAGTGACTCGAAAGTGGGATACGTGAGACAACACGTGTAAGACCTGACCCTTAGAGTAACCGTGATTGATCGCTACGCTAAAGGGTAGCCCCCGAGTGGGGGTGAAGACCGACTCTTAGACGGGTGACTCATGGACGGTGGGCTTTCTTTAGGATTTCGGCAGAATGGGCCTAGTCCCGTGTGAAGAAAGACCTACGTGTGAGCTAATCCCCAGACTTTGGACTCGATTGTGTAAGTGGGCTTCCCTTTGTAGGAGTTTGTCCTACGTAGGTGGGCCGTGCCTTGACTAATAAGGCGGACTTGGGATGGGAGGGAAACCCGTGATGTAAGATCGACGGAGTTTCGACGCTATAGACTCTTGCTACTTATGACAAAACCCGACACTGCTAAATACGGGAAGTCCTAAGAAGAAGAATATTTGAAAAGAAGATTTGAATTTGAAAAGCCCGAGCAAAGTCGGATTGGAAGGCCCGTTTTTTTTTTTTGAAAATCGAAAAAAAACGGTTTATCGGGCCGAGTTTTGAATTTTTTTGAAAAGTTTGGACAGCATACTGGCTAAAAATAGGCTATTTTGAGTCAAAATCATAAGTCCTAAATTCGGCAGCTTTCCGGGTTTGAAAAATGGATAGTTTTCGAAAAAAAGATGCAAGTTTTTTTTTTGAAAACACGGTTTTTGAAAAAGATGAGACACGGACCAAGTAGCATGTAGTCACGGAGACAGTATAACGACACCATGTATGCTCCTAGTCTAAGTCTCGGTCGGTCTAATAGGGTCTATACCAACAACGATGGCTTTCTCGTACTGAGGACGGACTCCCTAAGCCGAGTGGGTCTTAGGACATGCCGCAAAACCAAAACGAGTTCCACCATCGATGTCTTTAGTGGGTCCAAGTAGGAACGCACCGCGGTATAGTGGGACGTCGGTCACAAGTAACCGGCCCGGGAAAGATTGGGTTATGCATGGCCCATTGAACTAAAACGTGTACATTACTATTCGAACGATTTCTTTTCGAGTCTCACCCTAGGGATGCCGATGGTAAGTGACTCATCAGTTAGTCCCCAGCGGAGTCGCCAAATTGTGGACATGACATAGGTCCACCCCGACGCGGCCACGCGCGGGTTTGGGGAGGCGAATGAATCTCCATATGAGATGGTCAAATTGAAATTTAAATCAAAGTAGGAGTCGCCACCGAATTTTGTGGTTATTCGGAACCGTTCGAGCCCACTCTATGTCGTAGTGGGCCGTATACAAAATACGGCCCATTTCCGATGTCAGAGTTTATTGGGCTCGTCCCTTTGCATATCGATACCGATGCCGACTGGGCGGTTAATCGTATATTGAATGACTCTCGTAGCCAATGGATTCGGACATCCGGAAACCATGGTTCTGAGTAAGGGGTGAGGGTACGTGTTGGGAAGTTCACTAAGAACACCCAACCCCGCCCGCACTTAGCGGCCTTTACTAAGATATCGTTCGTTTTTTGTGTACACGGGTTAGTTCGACGGTTGAATGATATGCAAACATTATTTTCCTAAGCATGTGAGAAAAATAAAGTGGGTTGCTAAGTCGTTTAATGCATATTAAACTAATAACGTCAAAGTTATTTTAGCATGTGAGTTCGTTTTAGTCTAATAAAACGATAAAAATAAATAAAAAGCTACAAACACGAGAAAACGAGTTAGTAACGATGAATAAATTGAATAAAGATATAAATAATAAATATGCATGATTTTTAGAAAAGGTTTATGACACGTGATTGATTAACACGTGTTGACCGAGGTCGAAAAAAAGTATTTATTAAAATATGTCGCGAAAGTCGCATTTTAATGTAATGTTCGAAAGGAATTAAAAATAGAAAAGCGAAGAAACGAGAAAAAGGAGGCCGGGCGAACCAGGCCGCCGCGCGGGTCGCCTGACAGGCGCGCGACCCGCGTGGTGGTCTGCCGGGTTTTTTTTATTTTGGTCGAAAACCGTTAATTCCTATAAATCGCGTACAAATATGGATTAATTTATACTCGACTTATATTTTCGATATTCGTCGTATTCGATATTCGATTATGAAATCGATATCGAATACTCGGAATGACTTTAGAAAAAGTTTTGAAAAAAAGTTCGTTTTGAACGAAAAAAATAAAAAAAAAAGAATTTTGAACGAAAAAGATGTTAATTCTCTCCGCGTTAAAAATCGTCGAATTTTGTTTAAAAAGATGTAACGATTTTATTTGGCATCAACGAGAATAAATTAATTTAGTTCTTGTAGATACGATATTCGATTAGAGAATCGGTATCGTATTTTAAGAACGTTATATGAAAATAGTTTTATTATCGAAAATAAATAAAAATATGATGCGACAAACGACCCATATTAATAATGCGAAACGATCGATGAAAATAAAAATAAAAAGAAGACGGACGAAAAAGGAGAGAAAGACGTGAGAGAGAGAGAGAGAAAGGAGAAGAATCGGGTTGATTTACACCCTCAACCTACATGCTTTGTGTTCTCGGAATAAGGCTCGTCGGACGGTAGCTTAGGTTCGGGAGCGTCGAGATGATGTGGATGAGTTAAGGTGTCGGTTTTTGGAGTGTTTTTTATGTGTGTGTGTAGGCGTGGGTTCGGCCGGTTTGGACGGGATTGGTTTCGTCGGGTTTTTGGAACTATTTCGGGATTACGTCGGGATTTTGGACGTCGTTTTTGGCTGCTGAAAATTTGTGATTTTTCCGGTATTTTTCTGTCTTAAGAACCTTATGTTTTGTGTTGGACGGGATGTCCTATTTATAGGAATCGAGGTGGTCTTGCTTGTGTGACAAGAAACACCGGTTTGGATAGGAAATACGAGAGTTCGTAAGGGAATAAACTTCTCGTTTCTTAGTGGGAAAGCCAAAAACTCGGCTGGTGGGGAGGTATCTCGGCTGTTTCAGCCGAGTATCTGAGCTCGGGTGATACTTTGTTTCGGTTTCCGGATAGAATTCCTACTTGAGATCGAATTCTATCCTTAAACGGATTTGTTTAATATTATTGAAGGCTGATTTTTGTAGTGTTTCAGTCCGAATTGGACGTGTAATGACACGGCCAGATCGTGTGACTCGGGAAAAAATATCTTTGACCGGGTTTGACTCGGTCGCTAAAAGACGGTTTTACCCCCGGTGTCAGAATCGACCCAAATTAGTCTTATTTGACTCGAAACGACCCACTGGGCCTGAATTTGAGGTCCGTTTTGTGAGATTTGTACTCCGTAATAAGCCTAAACCAAATGTCCCTGATTTCGAGCCCATATCCGAGCCCATTAAAGCATGTTTGCGTCCTATCATCATCGGGTGTTTGGCTGGACCTACTATAGACACCTGGCGGTCAAAATGTGGGTGTCTACACATTGTCACACTGAAAGTAAGTATTTGAGGATTTAACTATTTCAAATGAGTCCGACCAATTTATTTAAGGTCACCAAATAAAATACTACTTGTACACGGACAACTTTTATATAAAGTTTACGATACGAGTCTGGAACGAATAGCTTGTGTTGGATTCTACCACTCGTGGTGTTTCGACTGCACTTGTAATGAAAAGCAGACTCGGAGGCTCCGGTCCGAGAGTCGACCTAGTGTTTAAGGTAGTCGTCCTACGGCAGTGAGAGCTGCGGTTCAAGAGTCTGCGTAGGGTATGTGCGCACGTATAGACAAGTACTTGATCAGTATTACTACCTAGGTTATGGGGGCAGAACAAGATTCTGAAAACTGCGGGTTCCCTCTTGATGATGCAGAGAATGTAATCATCAGCTTTCATTTCGCCCAGAGCCCCGTCTGAATAAACATATAATATAATTGAAGTTCGACCCAATTGAGCCTTATGGGTGAGATGTAAACCTCATGAGATCGGTTCGGTCTACGAGTTGGTAACACGGTTACTTCTATTAGTGAGATGCAAGCCAATAGGATGTAGCGGTGATACTAGGAGCCACGACTCGTGTGCTTATATGTTCACTTGAAAAATGATTTAAAATCAAATGGCTGCCAATGTCCCATCTTCTAAAAATTATCGTTTTCATCACCTCACATGTTGGTTAATTGGAATAAAGGAATTTATATGTTACGTGCAATCCTTTAAAAATTTTATAAGCATATCATTGGTTATTCACATGATTTCTTTATGTATGAGGTGATGTTAAATGAACGGCTTGGTTGCTGTCCCGCTCAACGGTCTCTGTTTTATATATATTTGTGCAGGTCTGAGGCGATGGGGAAGGGATCAAGTGAGAGACTTAATAAAATATCTGTATAAAATATGGTTTATATTTTGTACTAGTAAATCGAGACAATATTGTTAATAGTCGTTTCCTTTAAGGATCTGTAGGGATCCGGATTTTATCACACTCTGATATTGTATAATTAAATGACTTAGATAATTTTCCGCATTATCTATTAAATTAAGTCATCGAAAATCCGGGTTGTTACATAAGATTTGGAATGCTGAAGATAGAACATATGTTGGATCTTTACATGGCAATCATAGTGAGGTTGTATCCATCAGTTGCCTTAGAAAAGAACGAGCATTGATTGCAGGCAGGGATCGACAAAAGTGTTACTGGCAGGTAATTTCGATTTATTCCTCTCATTCTGTTCATTGCACGAATGTATGCTACTGTTTCGGAACCTGCCATATTTCTCTGCGATATATATACATCTTTGTACTCTATCGTGGTTTCAATTCTTTTTCGAGATTTCAATTTGAATAAATGGGAAGCACAACCAATGATTTACAGGATGTGTTTTATCTAGGTTCTGCTTCGTTTGTTGTTTGATTTGATTTATGTGGGTCGGTGTTCGTTTTGCTCGCAGAGTGACATAGCCAGTCGCAGAGGTGGTGTTCGGGTGAGTTGCCAGCGATGCAGAAGGAGGCGCGAAGATTATGTAACAGCCCTAAATTTTTGCGACCAAAATAGAAGAATAAAATAGGAAAATTTAAAGTCGTTCCTCCGCATTTAGCTCACAAGGCCAAATGCAAGGCAAAAGAATAGTATATGAAATAAAAGAAATATAGAATCTGATAAATAATTAAATGAAAACGTTGCAGCGGAAGACTTAAGTCCCACAAAATCCAAAACGGTTTAAAAACAACTTCAATCCAAAATTCAACATAAATATAAATAGTTTGGAGATAAACGTTAAATAATAAAATCCTTCCTCGCTCAGCATCCCGAACTAAATGCACCCATGCAGCATATTAATTGTACCTATCAACTGTACCCAAAACACAAATAGGTACAGGTTCCAGCGGAGGAACGACCCAAAACAAAAGGACGTCAGCAAAGCTGAGTAAAATATATTATATGGAAAACGTAAAACAATAATTATAATTTGTAGTAAACTGAAATCATAGTTAAATATTATTGTCTCAATACCAAACCAAAAGTACTGTGAAAACAATGGTCAAAACCAAAACCAACCAATATATATTGTCTCCACCTGTGTGCCAAGGTCCTACCCTTTTAGCACGGTCTAGAGGTACCACCTATGCTTAGCTAGACTTACTATAGTGCGCACTACTCACATTTGGGCAGTCAGTAGGATGAGACTGCCAAAGGAGGAAGTCTAACTACCTAGCAAGTGGGGGGCCGGAAAAACCTCACTTAACACAACTCGGGCCAGGAGTTCAGTTTCGGGACGAAATCTCAGGGACGTCTCAGACGCACCTTAACCTCATAGACCAACAGAGCTCCCAGAGTCTGTTATAACCACCAAAAATTGTACCAAAATAATACCAATATGTGACTTGTGTCACAAAATTCCAATATCCAAAATATTACAAAAATATCGTAAAAATTCACCATTGACAAAATAATTATAAAACCGTTTCAAAAATATAATTTAAACCGAACATGCTCTTTACTCAAAGGTGAAAAGGTGAAAACGTCCTTACCTCTCGAGACAGACAATCCAAGCTAATACTAATCCAAAAAATTTTCTCCTTGAACCCACAAGAATTTGATGAAGAAGAACGTGAAAACGTGCTACAATAAGGATGAAGAATCAAATTCTCGGATTACAATTGGAAACTGGAAATCGAGGACAGAGGGAGAGATAGGGAATATGGCGGCAGGTTGAGGGGAATGGATGAGTGAATTATGATGGGGTTTTGGGGGGAGATACGTGGGTTTTATATTTTGAGGATTTTCCTTTTTTTTTCTTTTTTTTTTCCTTATTGTGTTTGAATCAAATTCGAACCCGATACAAAGTCGATTTATAAAATAACGTTCCACTTTTAAAATAGTCAAAACTAATTTATAATAAGACGACCCAAAATACTTTAAAATATTTATAACGATATTAAAAATATTTTCTCAACTTACAAACTCGATTTACATAAAAGTAGGAAAGTCAAGCTTTATAATTGACTCGGAAAATAACGGGGTATTACAGACTTCCCTCCTTAAAACAAAACTTCGTCCTCGAAGTTTAAACTCATCCTCGAAAATAAAGTATCACATTACTAACGAATGTCCAAAATGACTCGCTCACTCTATATATCTAAAATCCACCAAATTTCTTCATATATCCCCAAATAAATCATTTACTTCATATATCCAAAATCCGTCAAATTAACCACAACCTTAAAGATATCTCACATTTCTAAATCCTCAAAAATCCATAACCACCTAATTCCTCAAATTTCAAAGTATACAATTCACCACCACCTAAATCCACAAGATAAGATTACCTAATTCCACAAGATAATACCAAAGTTCGAAACCACCACAATTCTCATACTCTTCTAAGGTAAAGTATCACTTGTCAAGTTAAGAGCAAGTCGGACAAAAATATTTAAATTATTTCAAAATTTTGAAAATCACAAGTTCAACCATTTTACAAGTGCGTAATGCACAAATCAATCAATCAATCAAATAAGTGCGTTTAGCACTATCAAACCAACAATATGTGCGTTGAGCACGAAATCACCAATATGTGCGTTGAGCACAAACAAACCACAAATATGTATAACCAAGTAATAACAAATAACCAATGATATTGTGCTTATTAAATATCAACGATAGCCAAAATATTCATATTTGTAACCAATAAACATTGAATAACATAGAATCACACAAGGACATCCTTAGTTTACCACAAAAACAAGTAGTCGTGCATATTTCTACCCACCTTAAAATAAAGCTTCGTCCTCAAAGCACGAAAAATTTACCTTAGGCAAAAAGATGAAAGTATTTGTCTCTCATGGTTGGCTCAAATTTCTCCCAAAATATTGGAACACATGTGTTCGCTACCTAATATAATATCCTTTGAGACCCCATGATAGTTGTTTCTTCTCTCATATATCCTTCATTGAAATAAAATATGCACTCTTGATTTGTCTATTAATTATAACTCAAATCATATTATTACCTTCCTCTGACCTTGACAACCCAACTATAAAATCTATAAAGATTAATCTCCACTTCCACTCAGAAATTTCTAAAGGATCTAACTCACCCTGATGTCTTATATGTTCATTCATAACTTTTTAATATATCAAGTATTGAGCCACAAAATTTGCAATTTGTTTCTAATACTAGACCATTAAAATTCTAGTTCCAAATAAGCATGCATTTTATCACCTCCCAAATAAACTTAATACATCTTTTCCTTTAATTCCTTGTGGTTAGGTACGCAAATTCTATCTCAACACTTAATAAATTCATTCTCATCACGCTTGAAAAAGCGGACTCATTCACCGCTCAACTTATCCTAGAAAAATTTATCACCACTTTGCAACTCTAATAATTCACTCTTAACAGATAACACACTAGACAGGGTTCCCAATTTTGTCATCTTGATCCCAAATTTCAGAACTCTTCCCTTAGCTTATCATGGTGCATCACTAACGATATTGTGTGGGAAAAAAATTACTCAAGTTATCGGCCACCACATTTGCATTTCCTACGTGATAGTGAATCCCGATCTTACAATTCTTAATCAAATCCAACCACCTCCTCTATCTCACGTTTAGCTCCTAAAGGATAAATATATATCTTAAATTTTGTGATCATAAAAACCTAAAAGGGGTACACCAAACAAATAATGTCTCCAAATTTTCAAGGTAACGGCTACGGTTGCTAACTTTAAATCATAAGTAGGGTAATTTTTCCATAAAGATTCAACTGCATGCCTAAATGCATAAGCAATCACTTTCTTATTCTGCGGAAAACACTAACTAATCCATTCTTAAAATGCATAGGCTAAACTTCAGAAACTTCATTTCCATCCGGTAAGGCAGATCCTAAAGCAGTGATCAATTTCCTTTAAAATTCGAACGATTCCTCACACCCCTCATCCCAATGAAATTTTATGGTTTTCTACGTCAGTGCAGTTACTAATCTATCTATTTTTGAAAAATCCATCACAAATCTCCTATAGTAACCAGCTAAGTCCAAAAACTACGAATTTCAGTCACAGATTCCGGGTTAGATCACTCCTTAACAATCTTAGCAGGATCTACTAATACTCCATCCTTAGATATAATATTCCTAAAATTACTCGAGCTAGCCAAAAATCACACCTCAAAAATTCAGTAAATACTATTTTTCTCTCAAGATGTCTAAGATAATTCGTAAATGTTCCTCATTCTTCTCTTCATTCTTTGAATAAATACTATGTCATCAATGAATATCACAACAAATTTATCTAGGTAAGTCCTCAAAGTTCGGTTCATCTAAGTCCATAAACACATCAGGTGCACTAGTCAACCCAAAACGGATCACAGTAAACTCACAATGACAATATATCTAGTAGAAAATGTACTCTTAGATAAATCCTTAAGCGCTATCATTGATTGATGATACTCAAATTGCAAATCAATTTTAGGGAAAATAAAAGCTCCCTTCAACTGGTCAAATAAATCATCAATCCTAGGTAAGGGAATCTTATTCTATATAGTAACTTGATCCAATTTCCGATAATCAATACATAATCTTAAAGTCTCATCCTTCTTTTTCCACAAATAAATTAGGGTCACCCCAAGGCGGCACACTAGGCCTAATTCATCCCCAAAATAACATCAAAGTAGGGTAATGGAAATTCTATTAGGTTTGCCTTAAAATCATGATCACCAATAAAAACTGACACATCCCTTATAAACCCTCTTACAGTTTACTAAGTCCCAGATGGCATGGCAAAATTATAATCCACAATTTCACTAGATTCAACATTTATTTTATCCACAAACTCAGTCGAAATAAAAGAGTAAGATGCACCAGGATCAAATAAAACATGAGCTAAAATAGAGTTCACTAGAAAATTACCCGAAACGATATTTGTGTTTTCGGCTTCCTCCCTATTCATGACATAGAGCTTCCCAGTAGGCTTTTTGCTATTCTATGCAGCATTTACTTGGCCCGCGGGTTTACTAGCTGCGGTAATGTTGGTCTGAGTCGGAGCTGGATTCCTAAAATTATTGTTAGGACCTACCAAAATTCTGTGTGTTCCCCTGACCCTCAAATCGGTTATTCTGATTCACACTAGCACTAACAGATTGTGTAGCACGAGGTTTCCCTGCCTTCTTGTTCCTACACTCGAATTCTCGATGTCCTAACTTCCCGCACCAGTAGCATGTCACCTTATTTCCCTGACAATCAACGCCTGGGTGATCTCCCTTGCATAACTTACAGTAATAATGTGGGGTAAAGTCATTAGTTGTTCCCTGGTTTCTACCTCTCCAGCTATTACCTTCTTCCTTCCCATTCGCTCCAAAAGATCGAGACTTGTGTTGGGTGTTATTGTTAACATTGAAATTCCCTCTCTTCGTTGGGGTGTCAGATTGACTCCCTTGAAACTCCCTCTTCTTAGTCCCAGTACTTCCCATCTCAACCTCCATCTTCTGGTTACTCCTCTCAATATTAACAGCCCTAGCATAAATATCTCTTAATGAAGTGAATGTCTCTCCAGCAAACCTACCCTTAATCTTCCAATGTAACTTATCCTCAAACCTAGATGCTTTAATCCCCTCAGTTGGCACTAGCTCCTTAGCAAAACGACTAAGTTCAACAAATTTATTATAAAAGTCTTTCACACTCATCTCATCGGTTTGCTTTAGGTCTCCAAATTCAGCTAATTTTTGATGTTTCACATGTTCTGGGAAAAATTCTGCTTCTAATATTTCCTTAAGAGTATCTCAGTCTTTATCATATAGTGTCTGTGTGCCATTAGGGTTTCTTATTCTAATTGGTTTCATAAAGTCCTCTTTCACAGTCTGCCACCAAATATCCGTCTCTTCTTTCAGATAGAAGACAGCGATCCTAGCCTGAAATTCATGTGGACAACTTACAGCTAGAAAAATTTTCTCCATCTCCCTAACCCAAATTTTCTCCATCTCCCAGTAAAGGTCGGCGGTTTCTTCTTCTGTACCGCTTCAGACATTCCAGCAACAGTGGATGTAGGATGATCATTCTCATTCTCAACTCTATCATTCATATTCTGGGTAACAGTGGTCATTTGTTGCACAGCTTGGAGAAGAGCTGCATTCTGAGCTATCAATCACAAATATTAATGTAATTAGTATTCATCTCTATCAAAGTTCAATTAGGTAAGAATAATAACAGTACTAAACATGACAAATATAAATATACATATATACATAAATAAAAAGAAAGATTTTTTTTTTTTTTTGTAAAGTAGTATTTTTTTTAAACCATTTCAAATTTTGCAAAACTTTTCGGAAAGACCTATTGCTCTGATACCAACTGTAACAGTCCTAAATTTTCGCGACCAAAATAGAAGAATAAAATAGGAAAATTTAAAGCCGTTCCTCCGCATTTAGCTCACAAGGCCAAATGCAAGGCAAAAGAATAGTATATGAAATAAAAGAAATATAGAATCTGATAAATAATTAAATGAAAACGTTGCAGCGGAAGACTTAAGTCCCACAAAATCCAAAACGGTTTAAAAACAACTTCAATCCAAAATTCAACATAAATATAAATAGTTTGGAGATAAACGTTAAATAATAAAATCCTTCCTCGCTCAGCATCCCGAACTAAATGCACCCATGCAGCATATTAATTGTACCTATCAACTGTACCCAAAACACAAATAGGTACAGGTTCCAGCGGGGGAACGACCCAAAACAAAAGGACGTCAGCAAAGCTGAGTAAAATATATTATATGGAAAACGTAAAACAATAATTATAATTTGTAGTAAACTGAAATCATAGTTAAATATTATTGTCTCAATACCAAACCAAAAGTACTGTGAAAACAGTGGTCAAAACCAAAACCAACCAATATATATTGTCTCCACCTGTGTGCCAAGGTCCTACCCTTTTAGCACGGTCTAGAGGTACCACCTATGCTTAGCTAGACTTACTATAGTGCGCACTACTCACATTTGGGCAGTCAGTAGGATGAGACTGCCAAAGGAGGAAGTCTAACTACCTAGCAAGTGGGGGGCCGGAAAAACCTCACTTAACACAACTCGGGCCAGGAGTTCAGTTTCGGGACGAAATCTCAGGGACGTCTCAGACGCACCTTAACCTCATAGACCAACAGAGCTCCCAGAGTCTGTTATAACCACCAAAAATTGTACCAAAATAATACCAATATGTGACTTGTGTCACAAAATTCCAATATCCAAAATATTACAAAAATATCGTAAAAATTCACTATTGACAAAATAATTATAAAACCGTTTCAAAAATATAATTTAAACCGAACATGCTCTTTACTCAAAGGTGAAAAGGTGAAAACGTCCTTACCTCTCGAGACAGACAATCCAAGCTAATACTAATCCAAAAATTTTTCTCCTTGAACCCACAAGAATTTGATGAAGAAGAACGTGAAAACGTGCTACAATAAGGATGAAGAATCAAATTCTCGGATTACAATTGGAAACTGGAAATCGAGGACAGAGGGAGAGATAGGGAATATGGCGGCAGGTTGAGGGGAATGGATGAGTGAATTATGATGGGGTTTTGGGGGGAGATACGTGGGTTTTATATTTTGAGGATTTTCTTTTTTTTTTTTCCTTTTTTTTTTCCTTATTGTGTTTGAATCAAATTCGAACCCGATACAAAGTCGATTTATAAAATAACGTTCCACTTTTAAAATAGTCAAAACTGATTTATAATAAGACGATCCAAAATACTTTAAAATATTTATAACGATATTAAAAATATTTTCTCAACTTAAAAACTCGATTTACATAAAAGGAAAGTCAAGCTTTATAATTGACTCGGAAAATAACGGGGTGTTACAGATTACACTTCCAACTGCATTTCCGTCATCAAAGGTTTCGTCATTTGAAGCATCTATCCCCTATTCACTAAAACAAAAACCAAGGGCAAGATCGTCATTTCAACTTTCCCGCCTAAATGCTCCTCATATTTATGGAAAGTGAGTTTTCTAATCAAATAATTTCATTCCAACTTTAAGGCCCAATTAAATGAACCATAAGACAATTTTATTTCAAATACGAGTCCAATTTTCAATAATTTTATCTCTAACAACTGTGTTTACTAATTTTTTGAATAATTATAATCCTTAAAAAATTATTAGGTTACAAAATAAGCAAATGAATACATAATACTCCTTAATAACCAAATAATAATATATCAAAAGTTATACGGAGTACTAGGCATAATTTCAGAATACTGGGCAGATACATAATTGCCGAAGTCTTACTTTTACCAATTAAAAATTCTGTTATTTGTTTAATATTCCGTAGTAATCATATTTTACTTCGTTAATGTAATTAAATTAAAATACTTACCATATTTACAATTAAAAAATTGTAAAAACTATATTATTTTGTAAATATCTTATCATTAAATGATATAAAAATTATATTTAATTACAGTATTTTTTAATTTTTGTAATTTACAATATTAACATTATAAATTTTTAGTAATTATTTTAATTATTTTTTAATGACACGTCATCGCACCGATGGGTCAATCCGGGTTTTGATCCTAAATTAACGAATCATTTCAAGTTTAAGCGAAATGGATCGTGAGTCAAAGTTTTAGGGTCCTGGCCCTACAAAGATGTGATTTGACATGACTATTTTCTAATCCAAAAATCTTCTATCTAATCATCATAATACCCTAATTTAGAAATAAATTAATTTTCGACTAAATAAACTGTTGAGTGTTGACGGAAGCCCTAAAAAATAAAGGCGTAAGCCATTGGCTTAGACGGAGGGAATATAATTTTATCACGTCACTATAAACAAAATTAATTAAAAACCCGTGCCTAGTTCTTTGAATAATCACGAAACCGAACTCCATCATCAGCGATCGCCGTAATCATCACCATCTTATCTGGGTGAGTTTTTTTACAATTTATGGGTTTTTCGATATAGGACGTCTGATAATATGGATAATCCGACATCGTTTTTGTGCTAATTCTCTGTTTGTACCAATTTATTGGATTTCGATTTAGGGTTTTTTCAATTTATGGGTTTTTCGATTTAGGACATCTGATAATGTCGATAATCCGACATTGTTTTTGTACGATTCCACTTTATTTCATCAGTTAATTCGAGTGAGGAGTATTAGGGTTTTTCGATTTAGGACATCTGATGATTTAGGGGTTTTTCAATTTATGGGTATTTCAATTTAGGACATCTGATAATCTGGATAATCCGACATGGTTTTGTACTAATTCGCGTCAATCTGTGACTGCTGTCGCTTTGTCCGACGATGACTCAAGAGGGTTCTCGGCTTCAAAAGATGATTGTATTGTCCATTGGGATGTAGAAACTGGAAAGGCTGATAAGTACCTGTGGCCAGCCGATGATGTCTTGCAGTCTCATGGTCTTAGAAATCCCAATGGTTCAAGAAAGAAGCATAGCAAGCAAGTGTTAGCATTGGCTGTTACTTCTGATGGCCGTTATTTGGCTACTGGTGGTTTCGATCGCCATGTTCATTTATGGGATACTCGTTCCAGAGAGCATCTTAAGGTAGATCTTGACTCCATCTTGTCTTATACGAAGTGCATTAGAAAGGGAACTGTTTTGTTCAACCCTTAGACCCTTCTCATTCTTTATATATTTAATCAATTTGCTCGGTTGGTATTTCGGAAATGTTTTTTTGTTAACATGTTCCCATTGGACACACATTAATAAGTTAATTACGGAAAGATTAACAATGACATTATCACGAGAAATTGATATATTAATTCATATATCTATGTGAATCTTTTCGTAATTAAACTATTAACATGTACCAACTGGGCACATATTAGAAAAACCGTTAGTTTTGTTGTTGTATGTTTGTATCTGTCATTTTCTTGGTGGTATTCAATTGATGTATGGTCAACTTCCATAGTTATTGGTTGAGAGTAGTCGTGGTTTTCATTTGCATATGCTTTACGATTCTTGCCAGTCAAGTGTTCATAATGTTTTTTTTTTTTAATGCTGATTAGTTTATTAACAATATATGGATCCCTAGGACTACCCGATGTTCTTGATCGCTGTGTATTCAAGTTTCTTTATTATTTATTGTAGCTTACTGAACACTTGACAGGCCTTTTCAGGTCACAAAAAGCTTGTGTCGTGCTTAGCATTTAGAGAAGGGACTTCAGAACTTTTTTCTGGTTCGTATGATAGAGAACCTAAGATTTGGAATGCTGAAGATAGAACATATGTTGGATCTTTACATGGCCATCATAGTGAGGTTGTATCCATCAGTTGCCTTAGAAAAGAACGAGCATTGACTGCAGGCAGGGATCGACAAATGTGTTACTGGCAGGTAATTTCGATTTATTCCTCTCATTCTGTTCATTGCACGAATGTATGCTACTGTTTCGGAACCTGCCATATTTCTCTGCGATATATATACATCTTTGTACTGTATCGTGGTTTCAATTTTTTTTCGAGATTTCAATTTGAATAAATGGGAAGCACAGCCAATGATTTACAGGATGTGTTTTTTTATCCTTTGTTGGTTTTGACATTTAGAAGCAAAATCTTCGAAGACACATGCTGGTTGCTGATGTCTATAGTTCTAACTTCAGAATGCTTTCAGTTTTCTCAGTGTTTGTTTGTTATCTGAATGGCTTTAGATTCCTGAAGAAAAACATTTTGCCCTCCGTTCAGCTGCTTCAGCTCTAGAATCCTGCTGCTTTGTGGGTAATGACGAATTCTTGTCCGGTAATGATGATGGTAGCATTCAGCTGTGGAGTGCCACGCGGAAAAAACCTGTTTGTATCGTTAGAAATGCGCATTCTCTAACATCCAATGAGCATCTAGGTAAATTATATTCTCAATCTCTAATTCATACAAGCTAAATGGCTTATCGCGCTGTATCTTAAACGTTATACTGAAAATTGGTTGTATACATACAGACGGTGAATTAAACGAAGCGCAAGCTCCAAGCTCAAGTGCACGATCATGGGTTGGAGCTGTTTCCGTCTGTAGGAACAGTGACTTTGCTGCATCTGGTGCTGGGAACGGGTTTATTCGTTTGTGGGCGATTGAAAGTGAGGCCAGGGAGATTCGGCCATTGTTTGGCGTTCCTGTGGTGAGTCTGGATTTCTCAGAGCTATTACCTATTTTTCTGCTAGCTATGTTGGTTATTGGCAGTTTTCTTACGCTTCACGTTCTTATGTCATGCAGTGAGGATACATTAACTCTTTGGCGATTGCTAAATCCGGCAGGTTTCTTGTTGCTGGTGTTGGCCAGGTGAGAGACCCTATTATTCGTTTTGCATTTTTAACATTTTACTTATCACGCAGTAAATGAATTTATTGATGTCGGTGTTATTGATTGCAGGAACCGCGTCTAGGAAGGTGGGATCGCATCACTGCAGCAGTGAACGGAGTCGCTTTGCAGTCTTTGAAGCTTACATCATAAGAAGAAGAATTTCACAGGAGCATAATATTATGTTATTGTAAAAGCTCTCCAGTTTTGACCTTTCTGCTGCCAAAATCAATCAATCAATCCATCCATCTATAATACGAGTATTAACTTGATTACTTTAGTTAATCTGAAGAATATTTATTCGTGACGATATATAGGCATGATTTCAGTACTTATTGCATACTAATTCGTTAGGCATTGTATAAAATGACGAGCGAGATGATATGTCGAGGAACATAGGTTGAGGATTGAAATTGATATGTTTTTCATTTATGTGGGTAGTCGTCGAAGATTTGATATGCGTAGTTGGTGGATATATTGTCGAGTTCTTTGTCCGCTAATTATAAGGTGTTATCATCACATTAACTTTTGTTAAATGAACATCTATATACATATACGTACTTGGGAGATTTCGATGAATTTTAGGTTTTGTTTAGTATTTGGGACATTTCGATGAATTTTAGGCGTTTCTTCTTGAATTTTTCTACTTAAAAAGTGATTTGGAAGTTGGTGAATCTATGCTATGAAGCAAAAAAATTTGAGCTCTGTGTGACCATGGTCGATAGCAAGAGCCGTCGTCCTGAAAAATTAGAAATTTTTAGTTTTAGTGATATTGGCATGCTTCTGATGTTCCTGTTATTGATTGCACCAAGTAAATGAGATCCCATGTACGATACCCCCGAATGTCGACACAATCAGTTAGCTCAAAGAACACATAGTTAGTCCTTGAAAATCGTCAATTACCATCTCAGTAAATCGGGTTCAAAAGCTGATAGATTTCTTGACTTACTGTTACGACATTGTCTTACTGATACTCCTAACATGTTGATATATTGCAGGCACTATATAATTTTGTCGTTCAGAGAGTGCAGTTAGTAAGCGAAATTACCCCATATCAGCTGATTTTAAAGGCGGAAATGGCAAGTAGTAGGTTGGCGGAACGAGTAGAGAGTGTGGTGAGACAGAGATAACAAAAGGCGCCAGTGATGGGCGCTGCCTGGCATGCCATCTCTCAATGCTCTTTAAGTAGATTAGAGTCATTGAGGTCACAACAGATGTTCCACAGAGTTTGGTAAGCCTCATGCCGCCTTGCGATAGACAATAAATTGGAAGACAATTCTCTAAGTACTTCCCGTTCTTCATCCTCATCAACCGAATCCTGTAGAATCAAAAGATACCAAAAAAAATCATTGACCATTACACGCCTTCACCCAAGAGGCCCAATAATCGAATCAGCGCAACCTAACAACCCATCCTACATAGAATTCAACTCAAATTGCCAAGAGCAGAAAGTTATGTTGCTAATTAGATCAAGGTCATGAATTAAAAAAGAAGAAAATTTATTTCGAATATGTAAAGAGGTCCAATTGTGCTGCCTAACTTGTTTGCTACACAGACTAAAGATCAACTAACCTGATACCTAGCATTGAGAAAGACCTTGGTTTGCTGATAGAGGGAACCAAGAAGCAAGTCCCTCTTTCCCCTATAGTCATCTGAGAGGCCTTTATGGTCTTCCTCACGCTCAAGTTTTCCTTGATTTTGTCATTGATGTCCGTGACGCCCGGGTATCACCATCATCTTCATCATATCATCTGTGTTTGCGACGTTTGTCTGATCATTACTGTTATTCATAATGTTATATTTAGCTTTAAAACCTTCGATTGAGATGATTTGACCTGCTATTTGATTCCAGATGTTTTGGGTGTCATGTTCTTTTACTTGATTGAACCATTGTGGTCAGGTTTAATTTTCTGTGATTCATTGAGATTGTGTTTAATGAAGCAGGTCTTGTGTCCGGGGTTGTAGGAGGAAGAGGACGGAGGAGATGAAGCAAGCTGGGGTGTAGAAAATGGGTGGAGGAAGAGGGTCAGGCCGTTTGGTACAGCTTGGAATCAATATTCGTTCATCATCTTCTGCTATAGCTAAGGCAAGATTGAACTACGTTTTATGCATTCTCTTTAGAGTTTGGTGTGTTGTCTGTACAAGGTGGTGAATGGTGATCATCTTCCCCTACATATTAAAAAGTGAGGAACACTTGCTACTGTAACTTAGCTACAGTAGTAAACAGTGTCAAACAGTATGCAACTTCCAAATCACTTCCAAATCACTTTTTAGTGTCAAACCGTATGCAACAGTACCTCTCCTTCGTTTTCGTTTTCGTTTTCGTTTTCGTCCGCTTTCCTCTCCTTCTCTCTCTATTTCTACATCTCAACATCTCGCATCTCTGTCTCTTCAATCTTCTGCAAACCAATCGCCATTTCTGATAATCCTCGCGGTATTTTCATTCATTCTTTACCCTTTTTCCTTCTGTTATGTTGCAGATTGACGAATTTCGTGGTTTTGGTTCATAATTCGTGCTGTCCATTCGCTGATCTATCATTTGAACTCTGATTTCGCGGGTTTTCTGTGGTGAAATCATGTGAAGAGATGCTCAGATGTTGTATTATAGATGAGATGAGCTGAGTGATTGCCCGATCTTGATGTTCGTCGTTTCTCCGACAACGATTTGATGTAAGTTTTGGATTGTGTTCTTCAGTTATAGGTTTCGCCCAGTTTTGAATTTTGTAATCAGGATCTATGTGAATGTTTAGGATTGCATTTCTATTGTTTTGAGACGATTTTGATTTCTGCCTTTTGTTTGTTTGTTTGTTTGTTTGTTTGTTTGAATTAGGGATTCTTTGCTTTTGTTTGTTTGTTTGAATTAGGGATAGGTTTGGGTTGATCTGTTAGGGTTGCTGAGAATCAGTTAATAGTACGCAAAGCGATTCGGTTAAATAGAGAGAAAATATAATGGTCATTTGAATGAGGAGGATATATAATGGTACATCGAGATGGAGGGAGTATAATATCTTCCAAAATGGGGGCGTTCGTTTTGACTGATGCTTTGGTTTACCGTCCAAAATAGTGTTAGTCGAAGTCTTAGCTTCATTTTGAGTTTGGTGGATGGATGGTAGGGAGTACATTAGTATGATTCT
Organism: Agrostemma githago; assembly: GCA_958450325.1. Taxonomy (NCBI): domain Eukaryota; kingdom Viridiplantae; phylum Streptophyta; class Magnoliopsida; order Caryophyllales; family Caryophyllaceae; genus Agrostemma; species Agrostemma githago. The sequence continues at coordinate 7,951,459 of OY288259.1, read as the reverse complement.
TATTGGGTTTTCTAATCCGTATAACAGAGGTGTTGGAGAAAGCCAACACGCAAATCACTCTAATTAAGGAACACTTTAGCCGACTTGCTGAGATTGTAAAGAGTGTACGGGACAGGACACTTGGTAGACCAAATTTCAAGATGTATGAAGCACTACTTTTGTTGATTGTGTAGGTATCATAATGATAAGAGGACCGAAACTCAGACGGTTGTCTCATTGCTTACTTTCATGCATTGGCTAGACATCGGGTCTCTCCTCATGCATCATGACGCCCAACACAAGCTTGGATGTACGCTTGATTTCTCCTCCCTCATCTTTTTGTTTCTTTACTTCAAAATGCCAATGTTCGTCATAATTATGGTTCTTGTTAGGAACTACCAATCTTATTATCTTTCGGATGTCTGGTGTTAAGACTGTTTTTTTATGAATCACTTATGAAGTCAATTGGAAACTATGTGTAGGGTACGATACACAAATTCGAGTGGGCGTGGTCAATTTATCTATTTGGCTATAATCCTACCCTGCATTAATTTGTGTATATAGCCACTGAAACCCTGTATTGATCACACGGGGAATCGAGAAAACCACAAGAGCTTTAGTGACTGAGCTTAAGGCGATGTCAAAAGAGGTAATTACCACTCTTGAGAATGACTCGAGTTTCCTAAGGCAATACGTTAATGCTTAAGTGCTTTACTACTGGTTGAACACGGTGAACTTGCTGATGTTGCCGCTACTGGAGCTAGCAACAACTAGGAAATTGGTAATATGATTGTTGAGGCGATGTCCAAGGTTGGAAGGAAAGGTGTTGTGACATTGGAAGAAGGAAAAGTGCTAAAAACAGTTTTTATATTGCTGAACGAATGGCCATTTGTGATATTTGTCATTGATCTAATCGATTTCGATTGTGTTTTCTGGGGTTTTGTTGGATTCTTGTGTGATTAAGTGAGTTTTTGATTCGATTCATTGGCTTGTCGATCTGATTCATTGGTTAGATCTGATTAAGTGGGTTTTGATTCGATTTAGGAATTCAAAGTGACTGAATTTTTACAATTCACAAAAGCAAGTTTGCATTTCTTTTCCAAGTTACAGACTCATTCTCTTTTTGCAGGCATGCGAACTATTATCAAAACCGCAGAAATCCCTAGCTTACTTACTCGAGAGTTATTGTGCTGTCAGTACGAACAAATTATTCCAGGTAAGGATTCTCTCGCGTTCTTGTCTTCATGTTGCTGCGTTCATTCATAGTTGTTTCACTGTACTGCTTTTACAATTTTAAAGATATTGAGGGAACAAGCATTGGAATGCAGTGTTCATGACAAACAATCATTCATAGATTCCTTTTTGAAAATACAATTTATATCTGCCATTTTCACAGCGTGAAGACTGGAGACAACGCCCGCTGCCTGTAGAGATGGTTGGTTATGCTCAATCAGATGCTCATTATCTTCTCTATATTGCAAAGTGCTTGATTGAAGAGCTTGCAGCGAATGATAATAGTATACTTCTCTTCTCTGTTTGCATTCTTTGTAAATTTGATATATGGCACTGTTTAGATCGAAACAGCAGCACAAGTTCGCAAAGCATAATTAGCTCATGCATCATTCTGTTAATGTTGAAAATTTTTATATAGACGGTTGATAGATTAATACCTTTGCACTAAAGTTGTGATTTGTTTGGTTATTTTGGTATATTGGGTGATTTACATGTCAAGTTGATAAATTTGAGTCCTTGATTTGATAAATTGAGGCTGTTTTAGATAGGTTGAGTGTAGTATTAGCCCTCATGTAGTGAACTTACTTATTTACATGAATATTTTCTTTAGTAGCAATCTGCTTTACTTGAGATTAGGTCGAGTTAAAACCCCATTATCTGTTTTTTTAATTTTATTTTACTTTTTCCAGTTTTATTGTTTCAGTTCAAAGCAATTTTATAAATAAAACTATAACAAGTTGAAAGGGTGCTTTTAAGGTTGGACTAGTGTAATACCCGTGACACGTCACGGGTTTGTGAATTTTTTTTGAAAATAATAGAAAGTTAGAAATAAAGTGTAATCCCGTGAAAATTCACGGAGTTCAAGCGTTTTTTGTATCAAAAAGGTAAATCACAATCCATACGTGGGTAAACGGAAAGATGATATTGACTTAAAATAACGCAAATGAAATGAATATTGACGCATATGATTATTATAATGTGTTCAATATCGAAGTCAAAAAACTCACCTGAGTATGTAGGTAAATAACAATTCGGAGAGTGTATGATAAATGTAGATGTCTTTATAATGACATATGATGCCGAAATGAGTACGTGTATAGCATGTGTTTGACACAATTCATACAAAAAAGAAGAAGGCCTATAATATACGCCTTTAAAACGCAAATATTTTGGGGCGGAACCCGCCCGAGTCATGACCCGAGCCGAAATTAGGTAATTAAAAAAAATTACTCCCTAATATTTTAGACTAAAGTTCACAAAATTGAAGTGATTAAAAAATACTTCATCCCCTTCTCTATAATCTTAGGCATTTCCTATTTTGCTAATTCTATAGTCCGTATTATTTTTTCACTTTCCTTTTTAGTATGTCCTTTATGGTTCTTATTATTTATGACCCTACTTTATTTTTCCACATTCATTTTCATCAACATTCCAGCATTCCACCATTATTAATTTTATCTCTGAAACTAATGTGGATCATATAAAAGAAGGGGAGGGAGTATTTATGACGGTGTATTTATTTTCAAAATTTCTTTGATAATAATAGTTTTATAAGAAAAACACGGAGTAGTATGTTTTATATCATATTTTTATTATATGATTATTATAATGATAAAAAGTTCAATAATCGAGTCAAAGTTTGTTACGTGTATAATAATTCTGTATATCGATTTTCTAATATAAATGGAATATTAAATAAAAGATAAATAAATGATTAAGAATTGAAACTAAGAATAAAATTGTATTTATATTTAAAAAAAACTATATACAATTAACATTTTTCGAACGCGTTATTAACGGCTAATCAAGGGCATACTCAAATTGCAACTTATTAAGAGACTAATCAAAATTTATCCTTGCTATCAATTATTCTTCTTAATCAAGTAAAATCTTTATCCTTATCCTGGCTATCAATCCTTCTTCTCAAAACTTTTTTCTCAAAATTGTTATATCTAATTGTCGTCTTCTTCTTAAAACTATGATGGACTAAAAAAATTGTGTCAACTCTAGATTACTACTAATTGTCCATCTTCACCATCGCAAGCATCGACGGTGTAATTTCCAGATTCTAAATTAAACATCATCATTATCGTCCTGCAAATCATCACGAAGATAAATGAGTTATTGATTAATCGTAGTTGAACAACATTCTTAGTACGGAGTATGATTTAGTTTGTGTAACCTTACTTGAAAAGGGGTCCGTGCACTAATGTCGCAAGTTCAGATGCGAAATCAGATTTGGAAGAGTTTTTTTTTATGAATTTAGAGTATATTTATACATATACTTGAGCAGATAAATGGGGAGAGATCATTCTTTTTCTGTGATCCATGCAATTAAATGAAAATATTGGGACTCATTGAATAATTGTAGATTGAATAATAATGAAAATATTGGGACTCATGAAAATATTTTGAATAATCGTCGATTGAAGGTTCTGACTACTTAAAGAATGAAAGGTTAATAGAAATGTGAATAAAGTGAGATGAGATATGTGCATGTTTGTCTAATTATTAATGATGAAGAGTTGGAAACATGGGAAAGGAAGAATTCTTTACTCTCTATATTTTCCAATGCAAGTCTTAACCCCATTTACTTCTCTACTGTTCGCTAATTTTCGAGGTAAATTTAATTGTAGTCTTAAATTAAGGTGGTGATTGCTTTTCCATAAACAATCTCATTTCCATTCTAGTAACCTAATTAACTAAACTAATCTAAAACACTAAAAAATGGAACTTATTTCTAAATTGAGCATTGTGATTGAGACTCCTTATTGGACTTGGTGTCTTCTTTTATATAAAAAAAGATACGAATTTTTAACGATAATAATAAGAGACCTCACAAAAATATTTTCCGTTCATAAAATTTTGTTCTAACTTCTTAGTTTAAAAAATGGCATGAATGTCTACATGAGTATGTGTAACATTATATTAACACGAAATTAAAATTTAGGGGAAAGAACAATTTTTATGGGGAGGGATAAATATAAGGAAGAATAATATTTCCTATTTGATTATTTTATATTCACCTAAATTTGATTATTTAGGTTATGGCAATTGCTCCGTACTTGTGTATAGAATAAGATGAGCTTATATCTAATGACGTTGAATATATATCTCCTAACGTATTATTCCCCCATTCTAAATTTGTGTGAAACATAACAAAAAACAAAAAATTAAATAACTATTGTATTGAGTTATACTCCGTATGAGATAACAACAATAACTACACTACTACAATAATTAAATAATCTTTTCCATTTAAAAAAAATAGGATAATAAATTTCTAACCCATATTATGATCATAATTTGATTCGTGATCCACATTGGAGTCCCGTCCAACTGTTATCATCATATCAGTATTTGTCAAAAGCCCAAATAAACTATTTATGTCAAATATGTAGTACATCTAAAACGTAAAAGCAAGACATAACAATTCACATATTCCCATCTACTTTAAAAAAAAATTAACTATTCCAAGCAATAAACATGAAACCCTAAATCTGAAACCCAGCCACGAAAAACGAAGTAGACTGACTTCTTTCATAACCCATCATACTTCAACACCCGCCTCTGCCGAGAATTGCTCTCCTCCCTTGATAATTCGTGATTTTGTTTTCGTCCGATTCGCCTGGTCGATTGTTGTTGCTGGCGCTGGTTGATCGCGTTTTTACGGTTATTGGTGGTGCGTAGCTGTTGTTGTTGGTGATTCGTTGATTATTCGTGATTCCATATTTGGTAATGCGTTTATCTAATTACTTCAATGAATCTCGATATCTCTCTCTAGTCTCCCCTGTTAGGATTACAAAGATAGCAAAAGTTAGTAGAAGAACCTTCAAAATTTAGAAAAAGAATAAGAACATGAAGTAAGAATTATGACAATTGATGTAAAAAAATAAGGGGTCTATATATGATGATGTGAGGAAGATAAAAAATTGTGGAAGAATAGATTTGAAGTGATTAATAAGGTATTTATGTAGCCATTAGTCAAGATGATTTATGTATATGTATTATGTAGTGGGAAGATGCACAGTAGAAAATAAAGGGACAAATTATAATTTACAAAGCGGAACATTTAATTGAAGAGGCATCTCGGTTCTGCCATTTCTCGAGATGTTGGTTGAGTAAATAGATCAAAGCTCTAATGCATGGGGAATGTTTTCGAGGTCATTAAATGACGTGATTACCCGTGAAAATTTACTGCGTCTAATCCCAAAATGCAATTGTTTGCTTGAATAGCTCTAGTGTGATTATATACACCTATACCCTTAATAACCCTTGCAAAATAAAAGATCAAAAAAATGGACTTATTTTGAAATTGAGACTCCTTATTGTGACACCTCACTATGTTTAGTGTCTTCTTTTATATAAAGAAGATTACATGGAAATAAGTTGATGATAAATTGATTTTAAATGTTAGTTTATAAAATGACATGAATATCTACATGAGTATGTGTAACATTATATTAACACGAAATTAAAATTTAGGGAAAAAAATAATTTTTATGGGGAAGGATAAATGTAGGAAAGAATAATATTTTTCATTTGATTATTTTAAACTCACCTAAATAAATATTCAAAGAGTAGATATTAGAATGTTGGAGGAAGTACAAATTTTTATGAAGAATGAAAAAGAGAAATGGAGAATTTGAAGGTTATGGCAATTGTTCCGTACTTGTGTGTAGAATAAGATGAACTTATATCTAATAACGTTGAATATATATCTCCTAAGATATTATTTTCCCCACACTAAATTAGTGGGAAACACAACTGTGAAAGAATAGATTTGAAGTGATTAATAGGGTATTTATGAAGCCATTAGCCAAGAGATTTATGTAGCCAATATGTAGTGGGGAAGATGCACCGTAGGAAATAAATGGACAAATTGAAATTTACAAAGCGGAACATTGAACTGAAAAGGCATCTTGTATCTGCCATTTCTCGAGATGCAATGGTTGAGTAAATAGATCAAAACTCTAATGCATGGGGAATGTTTTCGAGGTCATTAGATGAGGTAATTACCCGTGAAAATTTACTACGTCTAATCCTAAAATGCAATTGTATATTTGAATAGCTTTGGTGTGATTATATACACATATACTCCTTAATAACCCTTGCAAATTAAAAGATAAAAAAAATGGACTTATTTAAAATGAATACTCGTAACATTAGAAATTGAATCCTATTAATAAGTACAATAAAAAAAAATCGATGCTCCCTCACCGATTAGTAAGTCCTATTAAAAAAAATCCTATTTAATAAGTCCTAATAAATAAAAACAATAATATTAGAAATTGAATCCTATTTAAAAAAAATATTTTCTTTTAACCATGGAAATAAGTAAATCGGTGCTCCCTCACCGATTATAAGATCTTCTCACCTCTGCCTTAGCTTCTTTTGCCATTGTTATACTCCGTAAGATCTTTTCACCTCTGCAACACAACAACAATCAAAAATTAAAAATAAAAATCTGAAATACTAATAACATGAAAACATATAAAAAGTTTTTACTAATTGTTATAAATCACAACTGTAAACTCATAATTAAAAAATTTGATAAACAAAGAAGTGAAAATATGTAAACAACCGTACCTGAATGAATTGAATTTCATGGACCCAAATCAGAATGAAGCATAACTGAAAAAACATGAAAAATGAATTAAAAGTTGAAATACTAAAACTAAATAAAGATGAAAGATTATGGCAAAAGATGAATTGAAGAGGAAGACGGTGGATGATCGAATGAAATCGGAATCTATTTTATAGTGGTGTGTCGACGGGTAAATATGAGTGCCTGGTGAGATTATTGATGATGAATTGAGTAGAGATCGAAGTGTTGCTCACCAATTTTCTAGGATGAGAGTGCCGAGAAAGATGGTGGAAGAAGCAATTAGGGTTAATGGTAGTAGAAATTGGGAATTGGGAGTGATTAATCTCCCTGGGAAATAGAGTGAGTCAAATGAAGAATTATTTTTGAGGGTAGTAAACACGGCACATTGAATGGTTGTGCAAGTGGATTATTATTCCCAATAATCTTTATACTGCTTCCAATTACTCATCTTAATACTACCTAAACCTATTGAAAAGCAAAACATAAAAAAAATGAACTTATTTTCAAATGGGCAACAAAGAGAGGTGCCACATCATTGGGTGTGGTGTCTTCTTTTATATAAAGAAGATTTGTTTGGGTCAATTGAGCCTGAAGACTGCTATTTTAATTTGGTCGTCGTAAGGTGGGAAAACTTACTCTTTGTGCTGATATCATAGCCTGGTTATGCCTTGTCTCATGTTGTCACCGAGTATTTAATTCGAAGTGAGGGAAGTCTTTAATATTCAAAAGTGCAGTCTATTTTGATTGGTTAATTAATTAAATCGCATGGAGTTGGGTGAGTAATTTTAGGTTCTGTTTGTTTGATTAGTAATATGAAGTGGGTAGCACTTAATTTTGATGGGATGAAGTCATTTTGTATTCAATTTATTTGTGAAAAACCCAAGAACTCTGTGTCATTGTATTTGCTACTCGCCTACTCCATACTTATTCTCCTTTTCTATTAATATCTCCTCTGCTACACCATACATTCATTTATATGTGTGAAGAATGATGGTTGTTTTAGTTGTGGATTTTTGCATCATAATCTTAAGAATCTTACGACAAACTAACCACTACGATCATTGCTTGCTCTAATTTGTTTTAGGGTAAGAGGCCTTGGCTTTTTTGGCGCATATTTTTTTGAATTCCTTAGGATTTTTTGGCCTTGAAGGCTTAAAAGGACCTGCCAACCTCCATAGCATTATAGCGAGGATTTCTGTGAGGTTAGCTCTTACTTATTTCTCACTATTTTTACTGTAATTGTAGTATTACATCGTGTTTTCTTACTTTATTTTCGGTTTTCTCTAATTGGTATCTTCTGGGGCTACTTGTCGGCTTGTTTGATGCATATAATTTGATGCGTTCTGGTTTTTTAATTGATTAATTTGATGTTTGATTCTGTATTATTTCTGGTTTGTGTACTATGTTTTCTTTGTTAGTGATTTTTAAAAATTAGGGTTTATCAGCGTATTTTTGATTTCTTCCATGATGAATTTAATTAATGTTTTACCTGACTATCATGTTCTTGAAAATTGGGGTAATGTTTTTGATGAAATTTGAATCTTGAATGTTGAATCTGGTAATTCACATTAGGTTCACATTAGGATATATATATTCTTTATATATATATTTGAGAAATTGTAAGCCTAATCTCAGATTTTATTGCTACTTATATTCTTTATTAGTGCATTCTACGAACTGATTGCTCTAATTTTTACGGTTTTCATGCTTTGATTGCTCCAATTTCGGCTTTCTAACAAGAACCTTTTGAGAGAGGTGGGGGAGAGGGAGAGAAGGGGAGAGAGAGAGGGGAGAAAGGGAGAGAAGAGGAGAAAGAGAGGGGAGAGGGGGGAGGGAGAGAAGGGGGAGAGAGAGAGGAGGGAGAGAAGGGGAGAGGGGAGAGGGAGAGGGAGAGGGAGAGGGAGAGGGAGGGGAAAGAGGGGGAGAGAAAGAGGGAGAGAGGGATGGGGAGAGAAGGGGAGAGGGAGAGAGAGAGATAGATAGACGGAGGGGAGATAGGGGGAGGGGGAGAGAAAGGGGGAGAGAGGGGGAGGGAGACAGAGAAGGAGAGGGGGAGAGGGAGAGGGAGGGCAAAGAGGGGGAGAGAAAGAGGGAGAGGGAGAGGGAGAGGGAGAGGGAGAGAGGGGGAGGGGAGAGAGGGAGAGATAGAGGGAAGAGAGGGAGAGAAGGATAGGAGGAGGGAGAGAGAGGGGGGGGGGGGAGATAGGGAGAGAGGGAGAGCTTTCTAATGTTTTTTGACTTTGCAAGATTTGATCTTTTTTGACCTTTTGAGAGAGAGGGGGAGGAAATAGGGGAGTAGAGAGAGAGGGGAGAGAGGGAGAGAAGGGGAGAGAGAGAGGGGAGAGGGGGAGAGAAGGGGAGAAAGAGAGAGAGGGGGGAGAGAGGGAGAAAAGGGGAGAGAGAGGGGAGAGGGGAGAGGGGGGAGGGAGAGAGGCAGGGGTAAGAGGGAGAGGGAGAGGGAGAGGGAGAGAGAGAGAGGAAGAGGAAGAGGAAGAGGGAGAGGGAGAGGGAGAGGGAGAGAGAGAGAGGGAGAGGAAGAGAGGGAGAGGGAGGGGGAGAGGGGGAAAGAGAGAGAGACGGAGAGGAAGAGGGAGAGAATGAGACAGAGGGAGACAGAGGGAGAGAGGGATAGGGGGAGGGAGAGAGAAGTGGGGAGATATGGAGAGAGGGAGAGAAATGGGGAGGGAGGGAAGGAGGGAGGGAGGGAAGGAGGGAGGGAGGGAGGGAGGGAGAGGGAGAGGGAGAGAGGGGGAAAGGGAGGGGAAAAGAGGGGAAGAGAGAGAGAGAGAGACGGAGAGGAAGAGGGAGAGAGGGAGAGAGAGGGATAGGGAGAGGGAGAGAGAGAGAGGCGGAGGGGGAGGAGAGGGAGAGGAGGAGAGAAAGGGGGAGATAGGGAGAGAGGGAGACCTTTCTGCTGTTTTCTGACTTTGCAAGATTTGATCTTTTGTTGACCTTTTGGGAGAGAGGGGGAGGGAGATGGAGAGAGAGGAAGAACATTATGCTGTTTTCTGACTTTGCAAGATTTGATCTTTTGTTGACCTTTTGAGATTTTTCAGGTTGTTTACTCATTTGGGTGATTGTTATTCATAGTGTGAAGTAATAAGGTACTGATTCATGGAGCAAATCATGAGATGAGGTTTTTGGATGTGATGCTAGCTTGGGTAGTCAATTAGACTTCCAGATGAAGTTAGGCATGCTTTGTAATTAAATTGCTCATCAACAGCATGAGCAAAATCAATGAGTTTACTTGCAGGACTAGATTCGCGATTGTAATTTTGAATTATTTGGGATTGTTTTCTCCTGATTTTGCTTTAGTCATGTCATTATGCTATTATTTTGAATTATGTTACTCTAAAACGTTGGTCAATATACGCCTTGACTTCTAAGTCAAAGTTATCGCACAATACAACGACGCTCCATAAAAGGAGAAACTCAAGACGTACAGATTGCTCAATATTAATGAAATAGACCACTCACACATTAGTCTACAGCTTACTGTGCCACGATCACGTTATGGCTCCTTGGAATCCGTGGTGATTATTAGCAGTCATTTTGGAGATCAAACCTTCACCCTCATGGAAGGTTTGCATGCTTAGTCCGGTTAGTGCCATGCAATCGTACAGTTCATTGACTAATAACAAGTTAGTTAGGGCCTCCGAAATAAAAAAATATAAAACATCATAGATTCTCGTACACAGGTCAAAGGCAAATGACTGGATGTAATTAACTCACGTAGATTAGCGTATGAACACAAACATATGGAGACCCAACGCGTTACGGACAATTACAGAAACCTAATTGTCAACTATATTGTCAACTATAACACTACCGTAGTTTGCTAATTACGGTCACTTCTCCACACCTTGCGACTGAAGACGGCCTTTCACAGAGCGCTCATACAACGGTTTTAAAATCCGTGAACCATATCTAACTTCCAAGATGTATTGCTAATCACAAGCAATACATATATAAAATTGTGCATCCGACTGCTCCCACAGAATCTCAGGCACCAACCACAAGTTAGCCAAACAATTCTGCATACCCAAAACAAACAACCATCACCATCAATTCTCATAAATAGATCGTACCTAACCATACGCGCGCATCGCGCGCGGTCTTCAACTAGTAAACAAAGAAAAATAAATGAGAAAAAACATTAACGGCTCCAATAGACTATTCTCGACAACAAGGGACCACTACTTGAATTGGAATTTCAAAAAGTAACAAGAATTAACAACAAACTTTTCATATGACTTGATACAAACAAAAAAACAATCAATAATGAAAATAATGTAGTTGGAAGAATTGTTGTACAAAGTGTGTTACGAGTATCTGAATAATCAAATCATGAATGATTAATTACACTTTTGATACACTAACTAGTTCTTTTGCCCGTGGAATTCACGGGACTCTTCTATACTCCCGTAAGAGTCTCGCCCCTTTTTTTTGTCCTAGACATATTAGTATATTGAGTAAACTATTATGAATATTATTTTATATTTATCTGTTTATACTCCATAGTAAAGTAAACAATACAAGTTGGCAAAATACTGTTTTTATAAATCTAATTAAATTATTTAGTAATTAGTATAGTAGTTCTATAATTTTCATTTGTTCTTTGGCCACTTGCTAGATGCCTACGTCTCCGTTTCTGTTTTCTTTGATCGCCTGTTGTCCATGGTGGATTGTCGATGTTAGTTCAACATCTTCGGCCTGTGTTGGCAACCAGGCGACTTGTTGTTGAATCCTTCTGGCTCAATATTTTCAGGTCTTTGCTTGAACCTGCATTATGATGTTTTGAAATTTTCAATCAGTGATGAACCACCACATTGCAATTTTTATAAGGTTGTCATCTTGATAGTATAGATCCAAACTTGAACGTAACAACTAATAAAAATAATTGGATTAATACTTAGTCGTAGTACTTTATGACCAAGCGACTAAAATAGCATCCAAATGTTCACATTAAGAGATTTTTTTCTTTTTGGCCAAACGAAGGGTTAATTTCATAATTATGACGCTTTAGTAATAACGATCATAAATCAATAGAGAACATGAAGAATAATTAATTCATTTAATCTTTTGCTAGATGGTGAGGGTGACAAATGATTCACTTTGGTTGTTTTACAATGCCACATGTCACTCAAATAACACTTGACATGACTTTTAATATTTTTATATAGAATATAGATTTATTGTCCATTTACCCTTCGATGTGAAAATAATTAACAAAATTTATATACCTAAAGCTACTTCTACCATTTGTGAATCTTCTTCAATTACGTCAACATGTACACCTACAATTACAAAATTAAACTTTTAGTGTCTGCTTACACTTCTCTAGTCTCTATTATCTACTTGCACTTCTTTTAGTATCTACTTACGCTTCTTTAAAAGTGTAGGTGGAGTCTTTAAAAGTGTAACTGGAGTCGTTGAAAGTGTAATTACATTTATCTAGACTCTACTTACACTTATCTATACTCTACTTACACTTCTTTTAGTCTCTACCTACACTTCCTCAATTTCTTGTTGTCATCGAAACTCTCAATTTCTCTTCCGCTACTAATTCTACATATCCATTCTAAACGGATGATTAGAGTCAAATATCATGTGTACAGTGTACATGTAGATGAAAGCAAGTTACTCTTTAATTTTTTACTAGAACATAAACACTTGTTTTGTTATCAGCTTTTGAAACAAGAACTACCAATGTCAAAATCAAAGTGTACACCTCACTGCACATTGCAAGAAGAAGAGTGAAAAAACAACTCCCAACACCATCAGAGATCCCTTAGAAATCTAGAAAAATATCTTAGAATGACATCATGGCCCCGAAAAAAAAAGATCACTAAAATTTCACATAAATCCATAATGTCCTGCACAGTTGCATCTCTGATATGATATTATCCTAAGTTGCATTTGGCAACTCAAAACAATATCATTTTTTCAAATTCAGTTCATATCCTTGAATAATGAAGCGTGACTACTTCTTTTATTGATTGTTATTCATCTCAAACTTGATATACTCTCCATTAATATTGTGTTTATCATGCTATAAATTTAGTTTGATTTTCCAGATATTCAAGAGGTGAAAGATAGAAACCCTAAAAAATCAGCTAGATCCATAACTCAATGAACACACGTACAAATCACTAACAAAAAAGGTGTTCGAATCAGCAAAACTTAAAAAAATGATAGATGAACTGATGATGAATTGAGCAATTCGATTTAGAGTATAAATTGGGGAAATGCAGATAAAATCTTAATTGCGTAAGAAAGTGAGATACCTATGATTAATGTACGATTGGATCAAATTGATTTGAGTTGAAGCCAGGGTTTGAGTTTCTTGTATCAATTGATTGGATCAAATTGATTCGATTCTTCTATAGTATCGAGCTCCAGACCTTGAGTTTTACCCGTTGCAATCGGAATTCCAGAACATCCACACTTTACTTGCAATCAAATTGAAAATCGAGATCGCAGATGAGGAAATCACAAACCTAAAATCACGGATGAGTATTGAGAGGATTAATTGAGAAAATCAGAAAGGTCGAGTGTTGAATTGGGGAAGAACGAACGATGAATAGTAAACGTGGTTTTTTTTTGGGTTATTATATAGTTCGGACGGTTCGGACCGAAATAAGGTTCGGATGGGATCTCGACCCTATATATATATATATATATATATATATATATATATATATATATATATATATATATATATATATATATATATATATATAATAGGAAGGATCAGGTGAGTCCCTTTTTCTTTTTTGAGTCCATGAGTCCCTTTCTTAGCCATTGATCTAAACAAGATGGATGGTTGAGATTGCATATTGTAATTATGGTAGTAACTACCAAATTTTGGAAATAAAATAAAATATCCTCTTACTCCCTAGATTACCGCCAAACAGCAGCTTCTCTCTCATCCCATTCATTACGTTTATTCAAACCCCGCCCAAGAAAAACCCTTCATCTTCTATTCTTCGCTCATCTCAACCAAATTTTTCCCTCAACCCAATCATTTCCGTGCACTATATCTCACAAATCAACTCAATCGCTCGCTCAACTCAAGCATACCCGAGCACTCAATCATCCAACTGAACCCAATCGTTCAACTCAATTCAATCGCTCACTTTCAACTCGAGCAAGGTTACATTCAAGCCGCTTTCTAATTTCAGCAAACATTATCATCATTGTCTGATTTCATCCATTTTTTCGCTAATTATTGATTGATTAACCTTGCTGTGTTTGTGCCCTAATTTTTTTTCACTAAAGACTGTCATGGTATCTGGGTTTTCGTGTAATTGAATTCATCTACAGGCGAACATATTTCGAATGTTACTTTAATGCCCTTACGCTGTTACAGATAATAATCTATATGTGTTACTGTAAGAGGTCGCTCGTTTTTCTGTGTCACATGCGTGGTGTTATTTCAAAGACAACAATGTGTTACTTTAATGCAGAAGAGGTGTTACTCTAACTATCATCTTTATGAAACTCTGAATCTTTATGTGTTACTGTAAGAGGTCGCTCGTTTTTCTGTGTCACATGCGTGGTGTTATTTCAAAGACAACAATGTGTTACTTTAATGCAGAAGAGGTGTTACTCTAACTATCATCTTTGTGAAACCCTGAATCTTTATGTGTTACTGTAAGAGGTCGCTCGTTTTTCTGTGTCACCCTGAATCTTTATGGTGTTATTTCAAAGACAACAATGTGTTACTGTAATGCAGAAGAGGTGTTATTCTAACTATCATCTTTGTGAAACACTGAATCCTTGTAAACTGGTACACTCAATTATGTACATTTGTTACTCTAATTCGCTTCTTATATTACTCTAACACTATCTTCGTGTTACTTTAATGCTTACTTATAACCAGCTACTTGTTAGAACAGTTGTACATGACCATTGTACTTTTTCAGATGGCAAAAAGAGGAGTCAAGTCCAGAAAAACTCGTGCCACAGATGGCAAAAGCAGGAGGCAAAGCAAGGAGCAGGTCAGCGAGGAGCAGGTTAGTTGCAAGCCTTAGCATTGTTGATGTTCATCTCTTACCTGGCTCATATTTAGCTCTAACAACAGTTGAACATACTAATTATTTTTATACTTGTCCCTTTTCAGGTGGAAGAAGTGGGGGAACAAGTAGTTGTTGCTAAGAAGATCCAATTCAGGTGTAGACCACAGAACCTCGTCGAGTTAATGTCCAAATTAAATGATAGGCAGCGGGAGGCTGTCATCAGAATCGGTTTTGGGGGCCTACTACAGATGCGACTCAAAAGTTTCCCCGGTAAGTATGCAATCGACTTCATGGCGCTTTTTGCGGATGACACTCTCATTTTCAGACTACCAAGGAAGAGTAATCAATTCTTGGTAACGAAGCATGATGTCCACGACTGCTTCCTCCTACCATACGGTCCGAACCCAGCTGACCTGCTCCCAATGGGCCGGTCGAAGGAAGCACTGGCGGAGGATGTTGTCAGTCTGAAACAAGCATGGAGGGACCGGTTCCATGTTCCTACTGGAAGCGACTTGATTTCTCTGACCCTGTTGCTAGAAGAACTACAGAAGAACGTTGACGGTGGGGACGACTTTTGTAGATTATTTGTTCTGTACAGCATGTCTATTTTTCTTAATCCAACGTCGAATTACACTCTTGATCTTAGTCTGCTGAAGTGCGTTGAGAACGTAGAGCAGATTAAGAACTATGATTGGTGCACGCTTGTATTGGATGGGCTTGCTGCAGCCTGTCAAGACTCTGTTTTTCGGAAACCGACATACCTGCTCGGCTGTGTGCCATTTTTGATGATCACATACTTTCAGCGTTTCCAATACCGTGATCATCGTTTTCCGCACGACCTGCCGCTTATTAAGCATTGGGATCGCGAGCGGATGGTAGATAGGTTATATGGTGAATTTGTTGGTGGTGGGCTTGGTCGTCTTACCAAGTCAAAGACGAAATACCCCCGTTGTCTACTTGAGGAGGTGGTGGACGAGGAGGTGGAGGATGACGGGGTGCTGAGGATATTGAATGCCCCAACATCCTCCGCGCACAAAGCTGCCAAGTCCATAAACATTGAGCTAGCAGATGGCGTCGAGGATGACGCTGAGCTAAGAGCGAAGGCGGTTGACGTAAGTAATAAAAATTTACATCAATAAATTGCATGTGTTTATGTCCCTGTGTTCATTGAATACGCGTTGTTCGCAAGAATGGTGGTATGTGTCTATTTGTTCACCTGATCTAATGGAACTCAGAAAACAAATTTGTTGTTGCTGTAGTTGCCTAAATATGTTACTTTAACTATCATATCCTGTTACTCTAATGCGCATTATGTGTTACTTTAAGGTATTCAGTTACTTTTTTAAGCGTGAAGATGTGTTAATCTGAGCATGGATATGTGTTACTTTGATGTTGATAACATGCTACTCTAATGACACAGATGTGTTACTTTAATACGAATCATAATGTCACCTCCAAAGTAATACTTTTTGTTTACTCTTGATGCAGGAGGTACATGAATTGTACCTCATGATGGCAAGGAATGCAGTTGCATTCCATGATTGGTGGATCTCAGCCGCCTTCAAACTCAGGAGAATTACATCCGGCAAACCACTGAATGATGACCCCGTACCGTCACAGGCCTCGCAGGACTTCTAGGGTGGAGAAGAGTTCCACCGGACGGTTGATGAAGTTTGCGAGGCCTACGCACGTGCAAAGAACGCGGCGACCCAAGGCCCTGCATTCACAGGCCAGCCCACACAAACAGCAGGTGCGAGCATGCGTACAAATGTGGCGGGGGATGAGGATGTTGTCACTGGAGATGAGAGTCGAGGGTGTCCCGACTTCGAACTGTACACGACGGCGGAGATGGTTGAGGCTGTTAACGGTGATTCGGAGGACAGGGATCACCGAATTGATGAAGCGAACGTTATTGAGAATTTGTTTGTGGAAGTTGATGGACGGAAGGTCTTCCATCCCTACTTTCTCCACTCTGAAAAATTTTTGGATTGCATGCAAGTTGTTGACGAGAAACTTGGATGCTCTTATGACTGTGGAACCCCTGAACCAGACCAGCTAATAGTATCTGATTTTTTGGTCAGAAACAGTCGGTTGTTCAGGTCGGTTTTGACTGTTCGGAAAGACGTAATGGATTACGTCTTTTATAAAAATGACAAGTACAGTGCGAAGTAAGTTTTCAATATTGCTCAATGTTCTTTACCTGATTCTATCTATCTATGTTATTTTTTATCAATTGTCTTATAATTCTTATAATTTATTCAAAATCTGTTAGTGAGATGCTTGTGAGGGTTGACGACTTCTTCAACGTCCCTCGTAATGAGCTGTCGACACTCCAACCGGGACAGCAGCTGTCGAACGCTGTTATTGATAGCTGGTGTATACTCCTTAACAGTCTTGACGCGAGTCAGACTGCGCCACGTCCTACATCACGCTGCTTCTTTGGCGTTAGCCACAGCGTAAGCTTGTCTCTATTATATTTATCATACCAGCACAATCAACAACTAGTGCCACTAACATATCTGGAATTTCCTGTTCTGTACCATTCTACATGCCCTTCCACATGTTCATTACTGTCAATGTTATTTTAATACACTAACTAGTGTTACTGTATGATGTGTATACTGTTATTTTAATAAGTATGTCACTAATGATGATATCCATAACTAGTGTTACTCCTAGACATTAATACTGTTACTATAACACAATAACATGCGTTACTGTTAAACTTTCATACTGTTACTTTAATTAGTAACTGTGTTACTAATCATGAAATTTTACTTCAACATGTGTCCTGCAGAAGACAGTAAAGAAGCTGTGGAATGGCGTAAAGAGCGGTTCAAAAGTCGACATTGGCGATGACTTGTTCAGCTTCTGGGACATTTGGACCGATGTGAATAAAGACATCGTACACCTAGACTCTGACTTGGTACGTCTATATGAAACACTCACACGGGTGACCCTTTATTACAGCTCTTTAACAATAATAGCCAATCACTTTGTTACCAAATAACAGGTCTTCGTCCCGGTGCTTTCCGACGACAACGACCATTACAGCTGTGCATGTATCAATTTTCTGTCAAATCAGATTGACTACCTCGACAACAGGAGTTACGAAGATCAGGAATTCGAAAGCCTGCCATATGTCGGGATGGCAAAAATCGCAGTAAGTGTATTTATGTTTTATATAATCGGTCATCATTTTACCCTCCGTCTTATTTTATTTTTATTTTTTTTGATCAAGGCCGTGGAAATGGGAAAATACATGGTCAAAAAAGATATCGCGAGGGGTTCGGTTGTCGCGGGTTTCCCTGTTGTCAACGTCCCATTCGCATGGCAGGGTGGAGGTTTCTCAGCAAACGACTGCGGTGTGTACCTCATGATACACATGATGTTGTACGTGGGGGAAGTGTTCGACTGTTGCCTAGGAACAATGGAGGCGAACAATCTCTATAGAGCGGAGATTGCAGCGACTCTTGTCCTGTGTGACATCAATAAGGACAGAGATGAGGTTTTAGCGAGGGTGAGGCAGTTCCTAAACGATAAAGCGAATATTGTCATTGAGAGAACAATATTCGGTGTGGCGGGTTCATCAACCGGGGGGACTGTCAAGAGGGCAGGCGAGGCAGAACAAGAGAAACGACCGTCGAAGAAGAGCCGACTGTCGACACCTGACCCTACAACCCCGGTCGTAGATACTGTGCTTGACTCTGAGTTGTCAACGCGGACAAGATCCGTCTTGAAGAGCCGAAACCGTGGTGAGGGTGACGGTCTTTGCTGCTCAATTGACTGTGGCGACGAAGATGCAAACTCTCCCATGTTGTCACCGTTTCTATTGAACAACAAGACGTTGTTAAGTAAGATCGCCGTCCGTCGCAAAGACGTCGTTGACTACTGCCTTGCTGAGCTTCCGTCCATAAAAAATAGGTATGCATTTACTGAAACATTAATGGGTGAATATTAAAACTGATTTTTTGACGAGGTATTTTTGGTTTTCCTTCTGCGACGAGGTTGCAAACTATTCACTCCTGGCTTCAATTGAGCGGGATGACATACGTTCAATGTTACCGGGTCAGAAAATGAGGTCGTGCATCATCGAATGCTGGTCGATGCTGTTGAACAAGCTTCCATCTCCCGCCACTGATTCGGCCGAGACATCTACGACGGCATACTTCGGTATATGACAGACGGTACGCATTACTGTTGCATTTGTGCACACATATATAATTATCACCGTGGTTACATTAACCCTTATCAGCTACAATTTAACTTTATGGTGTTGATCTGACATACTTGTGTTAAATAAATATGGTGTTACTTTGGCGCATTTTTGGTGTTACTGTAATTTAGAAAATGTGTTACTTTAATCTGCGTCTTTGTTATTCAACATGCTCTTATACGTAGTCAATGTGTTACTTCAACATTCTCGTCTTGTAAGACTTGTATACAGTTGAACCCAATCTGAGACACATTGAATATGTTTGTAGGACTGCCTTTATGGGATGATTGACGAGTATGAAGACGGCCCATCCACGCAGGCATTTGACACCTTGATGAACCATCTCGCTATTTTTAAAAAGAAGTGCGGTCGTCATCTTAACTTGAAAGCTGATCTCACCTTTGTCCCGATCCACATCGATGATTACTACTCATGCGTGTGCATTAACCGTAAAACGAGGACAGTAGATCTCCTTGACCACAAACGTTACACGAACGTGAAAGCTACAAAATTGTACAAGGCCGCAATGATAATGGTTAGTATATATATGCTAGTAGTTATTATTGCATACCGCTATTTGTTTCTCACCTAATAACGTCGTTGTGATACACACAGGTGTCAGCAATTAGCGATTACTTCGAGAAGCTCGAAGTCCCTGATGCAGCTGATATCGGTACTTTCGAGTTTAAAGAGGCCAAGTTTAAGTGGCAGAAACAAGACTGTACCTGGGACGAGTCGGGAATTTTCACGATGATGCACATGTTGATGTACGAGGGACGTACATTCCACCACATAGACCTCGAGAGGAAGGTCAACAGACGGTATCTGGTGGTCCAAATTGCAGCCACACTTCTATTGGCAGACAAGAACAAGGTGCGATCGGAATTGTTGGAAAAAGTGGACAAGTATGCGGGCGATAGACAAAAGATCATCGACCGTCCCAAGAGCAAGCCAACAAAGGGCCGAAAAAAATAATGTTGTTACTGAATCCTGTCATATCTTTTCTAAAAACGATTTAGTGGTTTGTATTGTTTAGCTACTTTTCTAATTGCATTGGTATTTTGACTGTCACCAATGGATTGAAGTTGTCAATCTCTGTTTAGACTGACTAGTTGAACATGTCACTCTAAATTACTGCTGCTATTACTATGGTGATAACTGAAGTCCAGTAAATGTTACTCTAATGAACGCATTATGTTACTTTAATTGGTTGATGGTGTTATTACAATGATGTTGCAATCAATTCATCTGACGCATTATTGATTAATGATGTTGGATCAATGATATATTGTTTTTTGAAGAACAATATATCCCCAGTTACTTTGGCAATGATGGAACCAATCCAAGTTGGTACTTTGTTAATGAATTGAACCAATCCCAAGTTATCCACAGTTACCTGAATGCATTGTTTCTGTTACTGTAACAGACAGTAAGTGTTACTCCGACACACATGAGATGTTACTCTAACCACAAACACATGTATTAAATAAATATTGTTTAGATCACAACGTAGCACAGTGCTACCTGTAAAAAAAAATTTGCAAAAAAAAGTTATTCGTGTAAACCAGCAAAAGAGCGAAAATTCTTATAATGACAAAAAACACGAGTATGCTCAAAAACACTTGTTCATCCTACTCGTCTTCCTCGGTGTCTTCTTCAGTTTCCTCTCCTTCGATGTCTTCATCTACTTCATCCTCCTCATCCTCATCATTGGTTGGCTTAGTAGGCTGTTTAGGGGGTCGTGCTGCGTACGGATTTGGACAGTTTCGCTTGTCATGGTGTGCCATCTGTTTGCAGTTATTGTACATGCGTTTCGGCTTTCTAGAAAGTGCGACCTTCTTTTCCTTGCTCGACAACATCCGCTTAACGCTACCCTTTGTCTTAGAAATCTTCGGAGGGAGTATCGTGATATTTTCAGAGGTCGTACACCCAAGCATATTTTCCAGTTCTTGTGTCTTGCCAATATTTCCCCCAACAGAAACTGGCTGCCTCTGCAACCTGAACTCCCGTATTAATCCGCACAAGCTTTCCACATCTTCCTTGTCCCCTGCCCTTAGAAGTCCCATTGTCTCATGGATTTCCGACCATAATTTCGACATCTCTATCTGTTTTCCGTCGATGATGTCAGTGTTTTCGCCGTCTAATCCTTCATCAATGATACGAGCAGTGCGAACAGCCTCTTTTGTCCACCTTTTGGTTACCATGTTTTCGGGTATAGTGGTCAGCCCTTTCGACGAATATATCCAGATTACGTGTCTACACAATACCCCTCGTAAATTAAACAACTGACATGTGCAGCTTGATCCAGATGTTCCTGGACAGATGATGACATATTAATGGATGATGGATATATTATCCATTTTTTCAGTCAACAGAGACAACAATTACAAATGGATATAATGGTGTGCAAAATGTTATGGAGTGCATAATGAGATAATTTTAAGAATATGAGGTGTTACTGTAATCCATGGTCGGTGTTACTTTTAAGCATTTACAACAGAGATATCCAAGTGCTGTCCTCAGTTACTCTAACGCATTATATATGTTACTGTAAGGATCGACTGGTGTTACGTTATTAAATACTCTTCTATCACATGAACGAGGTCAAGTTTTAAGGAGTACCTGATTTATACTGGATCGTAAACTCTTTATCTCGTGTAGCATCCCTAACCAATGTCTCCTCAATCCCGTCATTCTCAAGGAAGCCCCTCACGCTGCAAGTACCCATAGAAAATTTCACCTCCTCCTGAAATTCTTCAAATGCGGCATGGGTGTAAATTTTCGCAGCGTGATGTTCAATTGGCAGGTGGGTTACTGTTTTTGGAGAAGCTTGTACATTGTCGTTGTCGAGTTTTTTCTGTGTATACCGTTGCTGGTCCATGGCGCTCTTGAATCGCATCCAGAATTCAACCAATGTCCCCAATTTTTGTTCGAATCTTTTGAAGAAACTGTTCTCACTCTCCGACCTTAGAGTTGTTCGCATTAAGCCGCCCATCTTTAAATCCCTGCAATGTGCCATCACCCACTGCTTCCTGATGGAGAATGTAGTTGAAAACCACTCGACATCACCCCCATGGTACTCTTCCATTATGTCACGCCATTCCGCGTCGAACTCATCTCCATCAATCTCCACATCCCATACTATAGCATTCAATCTTTTCAGAAAATCCTGGTAGTCGCTCCGCGTTGCACCGTATTTGGTGGGGACCTTGTTCAAGATATGCCACATACAGAAATGGTGTAGCGCCGTCTTAAACATCTTCTTCACGGCTGGTATAATACCAGGATCCTGGTCGGTAATAATATACCCCGATTCTTTCCCGTCCATTGCAGTCAGAAATCTCTCAAACACCCACACGAACGACTCATAATCCTCGTGCGCTATTAGAGCGCCAGCAAAGGTTACGGATCGTTTGTGATGATCAACGCCGGTGAACGGCGTGAATATCATCTTATATTTATTCGTCCCGTACGTCGGGTCGAACGAAACTGCATCCCCAAATAACTGGTAGTTTCGCCGCGCCTCACCGTCAGCCCAGAAAACCCTGCTCAGACTCCCATCTTCATCCAGGTCGTAGTCAAAATAGAAACCTTTCCTATTCTTATCCATGTCTTTGAAACGATCGATGAATAGCTGACCGTCCCTCTCATGTAGGAAACACTTTATATCCCTCCCCCAGTTTTTGAAGTCAACCAAGCTCGCACCCACGTTTGCGAAACCCTCTACCTGCTCCTTGCACATGTTGTACGTCCGCGTTGCTCCGATATTCAGCTGAAAATAAGAGTCAAGCGTTGCGACAATTTAACATAAATACTGTTACTCTTATTTTTAAGTGTTGTTACTCTCTAGGATCACTGGTGTTATTCTAGCAAAAGTAATTAGATTATGTACACACTGGATTAATCCATCTGTGTTACTCTAGCAAAAAATTGTGTTACTCCATACCCGCGAATTGTTCAAGATCAGTTGCTTGTGGTACTTTGTCAGGTTCCTCGACAGCTTTTGGAATTCTCTGTCTTTTGGTGAGATCAGTTCGTGGTTGTGGCCGATGTGGAACCTATCAATACTGAGAATGCCACCTTTATTGAACAGCCTAATCCTTGCCTTGCACCCGCAACGACGGACTTTTGTCTTCTTTTTAGGCGCGTCCACAACAACTCCTCCCCCAGCTGCATCGTTAACAACTTTCACAGCCGCGGGTGAATTGTTAACAGCTTTAACAGATTTCGTAAAACCCTGTCTGTTGCAGACTAGGAGCTTCGACTTTATCTCACCACCATACCATCGCTTTGTGGTATACCTTCTCACATCAAATCCGCAAGCCATCGCGTAGATTTTATAAAACTCCACCGCCTCTTCGATTGTTCCGAATACTTGCTTCATGTACGGTGTGAAAGCCTCACCAACATCTCTGCACCATTCCTGCGCATTCGGTTCTTGACAAATGCCGCCTGCACAAAATTAAACAACGTTACATGAGACATGTGTGTTACATCAATTCATATGTTTTGTTACTGTAACAAATATAGTATGTTACTTTAACATCATCATCAAAACCATTCTTCTATGTGTCGAGTGTGTTACTGTATTTGCAATTAAGTGTTACTGTAACTCCGATTGTATGTTACTTCAATGACTTTTCTACGTTAATACAAAACAAAACGGTAGTATCAATGAAGCATACGCTAAATCTAGAATCTATGCTAAAACAAGAGCGATGAACCACTGTTATTAACCCATGATTAATCAAATGAATAAAATATCACCTTGTGCTTCTTTGCCAATGCCACCTGCAAAAAAATAAAACAACGTTACATCTATGAAACCAATGTATTACTTTAATTGACAAGTCCTGTTACTCTAATTAATACAGTACGTTACTTTAACATAATCATCAAAATCCTTTTTCTAAACGTTTAATGTGTTACTTTAATTACAATTAAGTGTTATTGTAACTCAGACGTTATATTACTTCAATGACGTTTCTTCCTTAATACGTTACTCTAGCATATCAAAAAACCCTTTTCCTTCACGTTCAGTTGTGTTACTGTGATTGCAATGAAGTGTTACTTTAACTCAGAAGACATATTACTTCAACGACGAATCTGCGTTAACTGAAATCAAAAAAATAGAATCAATGGATATCAGGGAAAATATTAATAAAAAGCATAAAGACCTGTAATCTATAAAGATCGAGATATCAAAATACCATTGATACGAAACTGTGATATCAAATCGCAATGACATCAAAACAACGCAAATTGATACGAACTGTGATACGGAATGACAATTGAAGCACTATAAACATGAAGATCGACGTAAAAAAAACGCAATTCGACGCGATAAAACAATGATATGAAAATGCAAATTGAAAGCGCCATATGACTATTGAAATCCATGAAGAAAAAACGAATAAAAACGTGAATGAAAAACTGAAACTCACCATTGTTATACTCGATTAGTTGCATATCAACCGTCGAAGACGATGATGCGGTCATTGAATCCATTGTAGCACAATTTCGAGTTCAAAATCGATGAATGAGCGTGAATGAATCTGAGTTTTTTTTTAGGTGTGAATGAACGTGAATGAAAATTGTGATGATGAACGTGAATGATAGGAAGTTATTGTTTCCTAAATTCTTGTGAGTTATTTTAGGAACGTAAATCTTCATTTTTTTTAATGCAACGCATCTTGTCCATCCATCCTGATGAGATGAGGACTCATGGACTCATATATAGAGAAGGACTCATAAAAGCCTTACTATATATATATATATATATATATATATATATATATATATATATATATATATATATATATATATATATAGAAAAAGGATCAAGGGAATTTGGGTAAAAGTGGGAAGTTGTGTTGTTGACCCTTGATCTTAGGTTGAATGAATGGCTTAGATGGATGATGTATTAAAAAAAAAAAAAAGGGACAACAAACTGACAAGCAACAGTGGAGAGAAGGAAGCAACCCTCCCCCTCAATCACACTTCGCAGCAGTGGAGAGAGGGAAGCATTCCTTCCTCAATCAAACTCTCCCTTCCTCATTACTTCCCTCCTTTTCAATTCATTTCCCTAATTCAATTCATCTCTCTTTGACAAAACTCCATCAAATAAGCTCCATTAATAACTCCGACCATACTCCGTCAACAACTCCGATCATACTCCGTTTTTAACACAACATGACGGATAATTATACCAAGGTATGTTTATGCATAAACTTTGATATCTTCATTTTTTTAGCTTCTTTTTCATCTTCATCTTCATCTTCGATCATCTTCATCTTCTTCAAACTTCTTTTTATTTTTCATATCTTCTTTTTTTTGGTATTTATAAAATTATTCATCTTCATTATCTAAAAAAAAGAACAACTTCATCTTTAAGATGGAGTTTGAAGATGAAGTTGTTATTTTTTTGTGGGATGAATGGAGCTTGAAGATGAAGATGAAGATGAACAAGTCATTTAGTGCGTAATCTTTTTGCAGAATTGCAAAGTCACACTCATTATGTTGTAGAATCACGCAGATGTACACTCATTGTAGTCACATATTCAGTTGTATAGTCATACTTATTATGCTGTATAGTCACACTCGCTATGTTGTAGAATCACGCAGCTGTAGAATACCTTGGGATTAAGGTATCATTCGTTGAATCATCTTCATCTTCATGCTTGTTTTATTTTTCATACTTTTTTTTTGTATTTATAAAATTATTCATCTTCATTATCCAAAAAAAAAATGAAGGTTGAATATGGATGAATGAATGTTGAATATTTAATGAATGTTTAGATATTTCATTTTTTTAAAGTCATAGTCGTTCATTCATCCATATATATTCAACTTTCATTTTTTTTTGTGGATAGTGAAGATGAATAATTTTATAAATACAAAAAAAAAGTATGAAAAATAAAAGAAGCATGAAAATGAAGATGGTTAAACGCATGATACCTTAATCCCAAGGTATTCTACAGCTACGTGATTCTACAACATAATGAGTGTGACTATGCAACATACTGAGTGTGACTGTACAACTTAAAGTTTGTGACTATACAACTTAAAGTGTGTGACTTTTTTCAGGTATTTTTAATCTACGTTCAAGTTTCCACGTTCGTCAAATTCCTACTTTCGAACCTCGATGATTTTCAGGTATTGTTTTTATCTTTTTAGAGCATCTTTAAAATAATTAATCATCTTCATCCTCATGCTTGTTTTATTTTTCATTCCTTCTTTTTTTTTGGTATTTATAATATTATTTATCTTCATTATTCACAAAAAAAAATGAAGGTTGAATATGGATGAAAGAAAGTTGAGTATTTAATGAATGTTTAAATAATTTGCTCTGATTCATATGTATAATCATCTTTCTAATTATGAATGTGACTTTGATAATGATGATTGAAGAATAATTGACTGTATGGCTTTTATTTTCCATTATACGGTTTCAGTTTTGTAGTCACACACTTTAGGTTGTACGGTCAGACTCATTATATTGTATAGTCACACTCATTATATTGTAGAATCACACAAATTCTTACAGTGATTAGTGTATGTAATCATCTTTGCTAATGATGATTGAAGTATAAATAAGTACGAGTACCCTCAAAAAAAAAAAGTACGAGTATAATTTAGTTGTATAGTCACAGAGATTATGTTGTAGAGTCACACAATTAAAGTTGTATAGTCACACTCATTATGCTGTACAATCATGCAGTTGTAGAGTCATTGTAGTCATATATTCAGTTGTGTTGTGTGATTTAGATTGATTGTGTGTTTTGTTGCAGCGAAATAGTTGGTGGAAAGAGGAATGTTGGTAAAAGGGGCGGTGGGAAGAAGAAGGTCGTGGAAGATACAACGACCGACCACGTAATTGGACAATGTATTGTTGCGCACGTACCGGAGACCATCGTTAAGCTCTTGTGTGTTTATGTGAGATAAAATATTTGCTTTAGGATGAACGTACTATGTGTAAATGATGTTTGGTGGGTTAGAATATTTTTATGTTTGACGTACTATATGTAAAGAATGGACTTTGTCCAATGTAAATATATTTTTCATCGCTATTTTCTGGTTTCATAATTAATCACGCGAGGTCTATAGCAAAATCACTTATCTTTCCACCTGTGTGACTATACAACATAATCTCTGTGACTATACGACTAAATTATACTCGTACTTATTTATACTTCAATCATCATTAGCAAAGATGATTACATACACTAATCACTGCAAGAATTTGTGTGATTCTACAATACAATGACTCTACAACTACATGATTGTACAGCATAATGAGTGTGATTGTACAACTTTAACTGTGTGACTATACAACATAAACTGTGTGATCCTAAAACATAATGACTGTGATCTTACAACATAACGAGTATGACTATACAACTTCAACTGTGTGACTATACAACATAATCTCTGTGACTATACAACTAAATTATACTCGTACTTATTTATACTTCAATCATCATTAGCAAAGATGATTACATACACTAATCACTGCAAGAATTTGTGTGATTCTACAATATAATGAGTGTGACTATACAATATAATGAGTGTGACTGTACAACCTAAAGTGTGTGACTACAAAACTGAAACCATAAAATGGAAAATAAAAGCCACATAGTCAATTATTCTTCAATCATCATTTGCAAAGTCACATTCATAATTAGAAAGATGATTATACATACGATTCAGAACAAATTATCTAAACATTCATTAAATATTCAACCTTCATCTTAATCTTCGCAACAATACATTGTCCAATTACGTGATCGATCGTTGTATCTTCCACGACCTTCTTCTTCCCACCGCCCCTTTTACCAACATTCCTCTTTCCACCAATCATTTCGCTGCAACAAAACACACAATCAATCTAAATCACACATACAACTGAATATGTGACTACAATGAGTGTACAGCTGCGTGATTGTACAACATAATGAGTGTGACTATACAACTTTAACTGTGTGACTGTACAACATAAATGGTGTGATCCTAAAACATAATGACTGTGATCCTACAACATAACGAGTATGACTATACAACTTCAACTGTGTGACTATACAACATAATCTCTGTGACTATACAACTAAATTATAACATTAATTAAATATTCAATCTTCATTCATTCATATTCAACCTTCATTTTAATCCATATTTAATCTTCATTTTTTTTGGATAATGAAGATGAATAATTTTATAAATAAAAAAAAGGTATGAAAAGTAAAACAAGCATGAAGATGAAGATGATTCAACGAATGATACCTTAATCCCAAGGTATTCTGCAGCTGCGTGATTCTACAACATAGCGAGTGTGACTATACAGCATAATGAGTATGACTATACAACTGAATATGTGACTACAATGAGTGTACATCTGCGTGATTCTACAACATAATGAGTGCGACTGTACAACATAATGAGTGTGACTGTACAGCATAATGAGCGTGACTTTGCAATTCTGCAAAACATTACGCACTAAATGTCTTGTTCATCTTCAAGCTCCATTCATCCCACAAAAAAATAACAACTTCATCTTCAAACTCCATCTTAAAGATGAAGTTGTTCTTTTTTTTTAGATAATGAAGATGAATAATTTTATAAATATAAAAAAAAAAGACATGAAAAATAAAAAGAAGCATGAAGATGAAGATGAAGATGAAGCACGAAAATTAAGATGAAGATGAAGATGATGAAGATGAACATACCTTCGTATGATGATCGAAGTTACTGACGGAGTATGGTGGGTTAAAAACGCAGTATGGTCGGAGTAGTTGACGGAGTATGGTCGGAGTTATTAATGGTGATTATTTGTTGGGGTTTTGTTAGAAAGAGATAAATTGAGTTGAGAAATGAATTGAAAATGAGGGGTTTGGGAAGTGTATGAGGGAAGTAATGTAGGGATTGATTTGGGTGAGGGGATGTTTCCCTCTCTCCACTGCTGCTATGTCAGTTGATTGTCTTTTTTTTTCTTTTTTAATAATTGAACCCATCCATCCACCATCCATCTTAGGATGAATGGATGGGTGGGATTAACACTAAGGGAGAGTTAGGGAGTTATTAACTTCCCTGATCCTCTCTCTCTCTCTCTCTCTCTCTATATATATATATATATATATATATATATATATATATATATATAGAGGGGGTTCTAATGAGTCCCTATATACTTGTTGAGTCCCTAAGTCCTCATCCCATCCGTTGGATGGGAGATGGATCAAAGGACGAGATAAATCGCCGTTTTAATAAAAAAAAAATATGAAGATACTGCATCCTACAAAAAAAATATGAAGATACTGCATCCTACGTAACATTCTCCATCATTCAATCATTCATTCCCTCTTTCATTCTGAATATACGTTTCATCATTCTCTCGCCCATTCTTCTTCGTAGTTCTCTCGCCCATTCTTCTTCATCGTTCTGTCGCCCATTCAATCATCATTCATCAAAATCACATTCAGGCTTCATCATCTTAATCACGTCGCTGCCATTTATTTCAATACCACGCAATCAATAACGCATTCAGGCAATCCGCTTCTACAATCAATAACCATTTATTTTCATCGCGCTGCTTGTGATTCAATCCGGCTTCTACTTCTCATTCAATGGCTGATTTGCAAATCGTGGGAAAAACAAACTGTGAGTATATATTGTAGTTTATAGTTGAAAGGATATGGATTCATTAATATGATACTAAATTTTTAGTTTCGACTTTTGTACGTTGAACTATAGTAATGATGGATTATTTTAGTTCAGATACTTTGTTACTTTAGTGTATAATGTCTGTTACTGTAGTGACAAACTTCCATTACTTTAGATTGAAACGTCTATAATCGTAACGCATTAATGTTGTAAAAAAAGATATTGTTTCCTATAATAGTGGGAGTCATTAAGATGATACTAAACCACCATGCTAAAACATAAAGATATTGGGTTATTTTAGTTCACATAATGTGTTACTTTAGTGTAGAATGTCTGTTATTTTAATGCCAAAGCTTCATTACTTTATGGTCTGTTACTTTAATTCATAAATTTGTTACTTTAGTTCTTAGCATGAGTTATTGTAGCGCATTAAAGAGCTATTAGAATATATGTAACCGCCGTGTTAAAATAATGATTAAAAAAGATATTGTTTCCTATAATAGTGGGACGTGATTACCTACAAAATAGGAAACAAATAAAGAGAGTAACTGCCCATTCAAAGAAATATATTGCTTCAAAATAACCTAGAAATCAAAGTACACGATTGCAGTCAACGAATCATAATAGACGTTAGGCCATTATTCTTCAACCTTCTGCCGCTGCAACATCTCCTTCTATGGCTGATATTCAACCTGTCAAAGAAACAAACTGTAAGTTTTTTGTTAGTGATTTATACTGTAGACGGAAGCAATTAAAATGCTCCTTATTATTAGATTTTAGGCTCATTGTATGTAAACTGCATGTCATCACATACTTTTTAAATACGTGGATGAAATATGCGTGGAGTTATTTTGGTGCACAATATTCGTTACTTTAATGAACACTAGACGTTACTGTGAAGCCATACATCTGTTACTGTATGTCTATCTTATACGCATCTTCTGTTAATTTAATTACCTCACTGCACTGTTTTGTTTTTCAGTTGATGCAGAAGCACACGAATGGTGCAGGGATGTAGGTGAGACTTTCACGCCATAGCTAGGGCAGATATTCAAAGACCAGGAAGAAGCGGTAAACTTTTATAAAATCTACGCATTGGCGTGCGGGTTCGATGTGAGGAGGTACACAACAAAAAGATGGCGGGGTGGTGAGATTAAATCAAAGCTGCTAGTATGCAACAGGCAGGGTTTTTACAAAAAAAAAAGTCAACGGAGATGGGGCATCCAAGGAGGGCACGTCGAAGGGGGAAGCAACTGAGGGGAAAACAGAGGTAGTCGCTGTGGAGGAACCAAAAAGGAAAACAAAGGTCCATCGTGTTGGCTGTATGGCAAGAATTAAGTTGTTCAGCGAAGGCGGGCCTCTTAGAATTATTAAGTTTCACAGCGGGCACAACCACGAGCTAATTTCACCAAAAGACAGAGAGTTCCATAAGTTATCGAGAAACCTCACGAAGTACCACAAGCAAATGATACTGAATAATTCACGGGTATGTGTTGAGTAACTTCTTGCAGGTTCAATCATTTAAATTGAGATCACTGCGTGTTTAGTTCACATTCACATTCTGTATTAATATTTCGTTACTCTAATGCAGATTCTGTGTTACTGTGGTTTATGTAGTCCGTTACTTTAATGGAAAGCCGTCTGTTAATTACCAATTTCTGGTTACTCAATCAACATGTTACTTTAATGACGTCTAACTATTACTTCAACATTTGTCATACGTTACTTTAATCAACGAATTGTTGCAGCTGAAGATCGGTGCAACGCAGACTTACAAGATATGTAAGGAGCAGGTTGAAGGGATCGCAAACGTAGGTGCCAGCCTGGTCGACTTTAAAAACTTTGGAAGAGATATAAAGTGCTTCATCCATGAGAGGGACGGTCAGTTATTCATCGATCGTTTCAGGAGTACGGCGGACAATCACAAGGGATTTTTCTTTGATTACGACCTGGATGAGGATGGTAGTTTGAGCAGGGTCTTTTGGGCTGACGGTGTTGCCAGGAGGAACTACAGGTTATTTGGTGACGCAGTTTCGTTCGACCCAACATACGGGACAAATAAATATAAGATGATATTCACCCCATTCACCGGTGTCGATCACCACAAACGATCGGTGACTTTCGGTGGCGCTCTCATCGCGCACGAGGATGAGAAATCGTTCAACTGGGTGTTCGAACGGTTCCTGACGGCTATGGACGGCAAGGAGCCTGAGTACATCATCACCGATCAGGACCCCGATATCATTGCATCGTTTGAGAAGATGTTTAAATCGGCGTGGCACCGATTTTGTATGTGGCATATCATGAATAAGGTACCCACTAAATACGGCGCCTCGCGGGCCGACTACCAGGAATTCCTAAAGAAATTGAATGCAATAGTGTGGGATGACGAGATCGATGAAGCGGAATTCGACGAGCGGTGGATGGAAATAATGGAGGAGCACGACGTGGGGGATGTTCAGTGGTTCGAAACTGCGTTTTCAATTAGGAAGCAGTGGGTCATGGCGCACTGTAGGGGTCTGAAGATGGGAGGCTTAATGCGAACAACACAGAGATCCGAGAGCGAAAATAGTTTCTTCAAGCGGTTTGAGAACCATCATGGAACGTTGGTTGAATTCTGGATGCGGTTCGAGAGCGCCATGGATCATCAGAGGTATAACCAGAAAAAGCTTGACAGCGAGAATGTACAATCTCTGCCGAAGACAATGACCCACCTCCTGATAGAACAGCACGCTGCAAGGGTATACACCCACGTGGTGTTTGATGAATTTCAAGAGGAGGTAAAGTGTTCAGTGGGGACGTGCAGTGTGAGAGGTTTTGCTGAAAGGGATGGGGCTGAAGTAACTACGGTGAGGGACGCCACAAGGGGTAAAGAATTTCTAGTCCACTACAAACAAGGTACGCAGTTGCCTGCTTGCTGTCTTATTTTATACGGGATTTATGAGTTAAAGTAACGGGATGAATGTGTTAGAGTAACATAACTTAGCAGTTAAAGTAACGCGGTTTGTAGGTTGTAGATAAAGCACAGGATGCAGTATTAAAGTAACAAAAATCATGAATTAAAGTAACACATAGTTTTAGTTAAAGTAATGCGACTGATTTGTGTGTGAGTGGGTTGTGTATATTAATGCTATACTAACCTCCTGCAGAAACGTCGGACGTCCATTGCACGTGTAAATTGTTTGAGACAAGGGGAATACTGTGTCGACACATAATTTGGATATATTCCTCGAAGGGCCTGACTAGTATACCCGATAACTACGTAGCTGGAAGGTGGTCGAGGGATGCGCTGCGCAAATATAGTGTTGTTGATGACGGTGTGGAAGGCGAAGAAATCGACAACATAGACGGAAAGCAGATAGAGATGTCTAAATTGTGGTCGGAAGTTCATGAGACGATAGGTATTCTACGGTCTGCTAATAAAGAAGATATGGAGAACATGTCCGCTTTGATCCGCGAATTCAGGATGAAGCTTAAGCCGATTGGGAGTAGCGAGACATTGAATAAAACCCAAGAATTGGAAGAGATGCTAGGATGTACGTCAACACCAGAGATAACGATACTCCCGCCGAAGATTTCCAAGACAAAAGGAAGCGGAAAGAGGTTGTTATCGAGCAAGGCGAAATCAATTGCACTTGCAAAGAAGCCAAAGCGCATGTGCAAGAATTGTAAGCAGATGGCGCACCACGACAAGAGGAATTGCCCCAATCCCTTTGCAACACGGCCGCCACCACCTGTCGAACCGTCTGACGATGAATCAGAATCAGAGTCAGAATCAGAAGAAGATGAGGACGAGGAAGATGTAGAAGATGAACCAGTATTCTGATTAGTGAAATTTTCTTCCTTATAGTAACATAGCTTGTTCTTTATGGTATTAATTTGGGAACATTACAGTAACATGTTTTGTAAAGGTTTATTGAATTACAGATATTCATTCCTTGGGGATTATAATAAGTAGAGGAAGATTCAGTTAAAGTAACACACATTATACATTAAAGTAACGCAATAGATGAATTAGAGTAACACGGGATATCATTTTTTAAGTGTTGATCGCATTGCAGATGTAAATTCCTTACAGATATTCATTCCTTGGAGAATATAGTAGGTAAAGGAAGATTCAGCTAGAGTAACAAACATTATTCATTAAAGTAACGTGATAGATGAGTTGGAATAACACGGGATATCATCTTTTAAGTGTTGATCGAATGGCAGATATAAATTAACATGCAGCGTAGAAGATGTAAGAATTAAAGTAACACATGACATGCATTGAAGTAACAAATTCTGGGGGTTAGAGTAACAAAGTTTGACGGATAGAGTGACAAAGTTTAAGGTATAGGTTAACCTTGTACAAAATGACACTTAGTTTTTTGGTTAAACCTTGTACAAAATAATACTCAGTTAATCTAACCATTTACTGACTACCGTTTCCGGCTCTTTCCTCGCGTACCCTTCAATTCTTCAATTAATTTCGGCCTAGCTGCCACAAACTTGTCTACGTCACCGATCAGCCGCCTTCGATAAATGTTCAGGTCTGCTAGGAGGATGGTTGCTGCAAGCTGGACGACCAAATATCTTCTGTTAACCTTCCTGTGGAGGTCATCGTTATTGAATTCGCGGCCCTCGTACAGTAGCATATGCATCAGAAGAAATATCCCTGACTCGTCCTTGTTACATACTGTGGACTGCCAGCCAAGCTTAACAGAGTGGAACTTGTAAGACACAATATCCGCCGCACCAGGAACGTCATAGGCGTCAATGAAGTCACTCATTGACGCCACATGAAAATCATTGATGATAGTGGTCAAGGAAATCACTCATTGGAGCACAAGATTGTGATAAAAAACTGATGAAATGAAGAATAGAGAGACTAACAATTGTCTTGATGGCTGCAAATAGATCTGTTTCTCTGATCGCTGTGTATCGACGGTGGTCGAGGAAATCGACTGTCTTCTTCTTTCGGTTGACGGCTACGCATGAGAAGTACCCGTCAACGTTGATGGGCACAAAGATCAGATTAGCGTCCACCTGGAATGTATCACCACAGTTATCCTTGAAAGTATGCCATTCGTTCAACAATGCGTTTGCATTCTTTAAGGACGCTGATTGATTTTCGGCAATAATCCTCATGATCGCATCCTGTAAAAAGGTTAGGATTGTGTGAATATTTGCAGTAACTACACAGTAATTAGTTGGTATCCTTGTTACCGCAACAGGTGTAGAGTGTTACTTCAATGCAGTTGAAGTGTTACTCTAGTCAAGAGTTTTCTAAAAAGTATCAGAATATGAGGCAAAAATAATGCATATGTACAAAGTAACTCGTTAGACATACCGTCTGCCGTAGACCAAGGAACGCCATCTTAAGGTAATCATCCGACCCGCTCCCGTTCGCGACGAGAATGTTCAGGAGCATTGACCAACACTCGACGACAGAGGACGACATGTCATTACCCGGGAGCATGGACATCACATCACCCCGGGTCATTACAGCTAACGGTGAATACTCCGCAACCATGTCGCTGCATTCAGGACAGATCAGTATGCTTTGCAGGCAAGAGATAGGTGACAAAAATTTAAACAACACTATATATTCCAAATATGTGTAGTGTTCGCCTTATTACCTGTTGTTGTAGTTTTTGTGCTGAAATAAGCAGTAGTCCACGATATTTTTCCGCAAGATTTCAACAAAGCCCAACAGGGTCCTGTTGTTTGAAAGGAATGGACATGCCATGGGTGCATTGGGATCTGGATTGCCACAGTCAATGAAGTAGCCTAAGCCGTCCCCGTTCCCCCTAGATCGACTCCCAAGAATAGATAATTCACCGGCAGTGTCCGGTGATATATACGCGGCTTCTACAGCAGGTGTTCCTGGAGTGGATGGTAGCACACGGCTCTTTTTAGACGGTTGCACGTCGGGGGTTGGCTCTCGTGACCTCTTTTCGGACTCACTGACGGGCGTGGCGACATCTGACATGGTCTTACTGATGGCAAGGTTGGCTTTGTCAGTAACAAAGGATGACACCCGCGAAATCAACACGTCCCTCTCCTTGTTAATGTCGCAGAGACAAAGCGTCGCCGCGATTACGCCCTGTACAGATTGTTCGCCTCGCTCGTGCCCAAGGGACAGTCAAAGGCCTCCCCAGCGTACAACATCATGTGTATCATGAGGTATACGCCGCAATCGTTAGCCGAGAACCCGCTGCCCTGCCATCTGAACGGGACGTTGACGAGAAGGAACGAAGAGACATTGGCCCCTTTGTTGATGCCTCGCTGAACCATGTACTTGCCCATTTCTTCAGCCTTGGTGGTATTAGATAAAATAAAGTAAATAAATAAAAGACCGAGAAAATGAAGGACTGTTTAAATATATACCAAAATGAAGCAGACTTACCGAGAGTCGTGCCATCTCAACGTAAGGAAGACTTTCAAACTCCCCCCCGTCGTAAGACCTATTATCAAGGTATTCAATCCGTTTTGCCAAAAAATTGATACACGCGCAGCTGTAATGGTCATTGTTTTCTGACAGCACCGGAACGAATACCTGTAGGTAGGAAATGGGTATCATGTTGGTGTAGTTAAAAGAGAGTGGACACTAAAGTAACAGATAATATAAACTAAAGTAACAAGTTGAATGAATTAAAGTAACATCATATATACTGATAATAATGTAGATGATGCAGGTTAAAGTAACGGTTCTCATTGATTAAAGTAACACATATTGTTCACTAAAGTAACGTCGATTAACTGCTAAAGTAACATAGGATATGTTGGAGTAACATGCAGATTTGCAGACATTCAAGTCTTTCAAAATATGTGATCTAAAATCAAAAATACCAGGTCAGAATCTAGCTCGAGATTCCCTTCGTTTGCATCGACCCATATGTTCCAGAAGTTGAACAATGCTTCGCTCATGTCCACAAACAAACCACGCTTTCTATTTCTCCAAATCTGGAGAGCTGTATCCTGCATGGAGTAACAGGTCGCTATCATTAGAGTAATGCAGAGAGTACATTACAGTAACACAGCCATAGAACTACAGTTATCATTTGGGATAAGCAAGTAAATAAATTAGCTTACCCTGTGGCTGACACCGAAAAAGCATCGTGATGTCCGACGCGGTGCAGACTGGGCAGCTGTCAAGTGATTCATGAGTATGCATCAGCAGTCAATCACATCATTCGAGAGCTGCTCTCCGGGCGCAAGCGTGGCCAACTCACCACGGGGTATGTTGAAAAAGTCACTGAACCTCACAATCATTTCCCTGCAAATAATCGAAAGGATTATGAAACATTTAACAAAAAACGACAATAATGCACACTAAAAAAGAATTAGGTGATGTAGACCACTTACGATGTACTATATTTTTCATTTTTGTAGAAGACGTAGTCAATTACGTCTTTCCTCACAGACAAAACAGACCTGAAAAGCCTGCCGTCCCCACCCAGGAAGTTCGACACCGTGAGCTGGTCAGGATCTAGGACGTCACAGTCCCAAGAGCACCCAAGCCTCTCATCGACGACTTGCATGCATCCCAACAGCTTTTCAGAATGAAAAAAGAAAGGGTGGAAAACCTTCCTTCCGTCTACCACCACCGACAAACACTCACCGACATCCTCGTCTCCAATTCTGTCAATATCCCACAGAGAAAGCACTATCTGGCGGTCACTGCTTAAATTCAGTCCCCCCTGAATATCATTAACCTCAGCCGTCGAGTATGGCTGAATGTTAGGATCATCCTCCTCGGCTTGATTAGTATTTTTGGCCTCAAGTACCGGCCCCTGCTCCGACAACTCCCTAGCGCGACGCAGCGCCTCACAAACTTCATCCACCACCCGGTGCAGCTCTGCTCCTCCCCAGAATGCCTGGGTTGCTTGTGATGGCACCGGGTCTTCGGGTAATGGATTGCCCGAAGTTATCCTCCTGATCTTCGCAGCATGTGAGACCCACCAATCATGGAATGCGATTAAATTCCTTCCCATCATCAGATGAATGTGATGGACCTCCTGCAGGAAAGAATAATTATGTTGCAAACGTGTACCAAAGTAACATTGAATGATAAAACTGAAAGAATGTGTAGTGAAAATAGAGTATACACTAAAGTAACAGATATTATCAACTAAAGTAACAAATGGTATGGATTAAAGTAACATCATATATGTTGGAGCAATAATGTGGACGAATCAGGTTAAAGTAACGGATTGTAAGAATTAAAGTAACACATGTTGATCACTAAAGTAACAGAAGATATGTTAGAGTAACATGCAGAGTTACAGACATCACAGATTTAAATCCTTACTGATTCCAACACAGACACAAATAGATTCATTAATGAATTATTGACATGATTACTTACGTCGACCGCCTTGGCTCTCAGTTCACTATCATCTTCAAGACCACGAGAAAGTTTGATGGTGGTGAACTTATCGTCCTCTTGTCCAGGCAATGAACCATCGTCAGTGTGACGGTTCTGTGTAATCTTCAACGGCGGTGACGGTTCTCCCTCCCTCACCGCATGTAAACAACGGGGGTACTCAACATCAGATCGGGTAAGCCGGCCCAGCCCACCACAAATGTACTCGCCTGCCAACCGTTCAAGAATGCGTTTATGATCCCAATGCTTGATCAAAGGGAGATCACACGGGCACAGGAGATTGCGGTAGGCAAACCGCTGGAAGTATGTAATCATTAAAAACGGTACACAGCCAAGTAAATATAATCGGTTACGGAACACAAAATCCTCGCCCGCCTGCGCCAGTCCATCCAGCAGAACGTGCACCAGTCAAGGTTTTTAATCTGCTGTACATCTTGCACAACCTTCAGTAGTCTCAGATCAACCCCATGGTTGGACGTCGGGCAGAAGAATATCGACATGCTGTACAGAACGAACATCCTACAGAACATCTCTCCACCCCCTACATCATCCTGCAATTTCCTAAGGACCTTTGACAGAGGGATTGCATCGCTTTCATTGCCGACATCAAAGTCACCCCTCCACTTTTTCTTCAGCGCCACGACGGACTGCTCTTCGGCCGCCTTCGATCGACCCATCGGCAGCAGCTCAACAGGGTCCGGTCCAAGTGGAAGGAGGAAGCAGTCATGTACATCGTGCTTGCTTACGAGGAACTCATTGGTACCGCATCTAAAAATCAGCGTGTCATCGCTGAATAAAGTCTTGAAATCAGCAGCAAACTTTACAAGGAAGCTCTTAAGGTGCATTTCAAGTACACCGCCAAATCCGATCGCTAAAAGCGCCTCCCGCTGCCTCTGCTTTAAATTAGATATTAGATCAACAAGGAGCTGCGAGCTGCACCTTACAGAAGACGAACGGTCGACGTTGGCTGCATCTGTCAAACTGGTAGCTAGTTTCTTCAACTTCGATGGCTTGACAGCCGTTTTCTTTGCCCGTTGAACTCGCTTCTTAACCTGCCCCTCCTTCTCACCGGCAACAACAATCTTACCTTCTTCTGCCATCTGAAGATATATTATTATGAGAATAATGCCAATGATACAAACTGACTACAGAATTACATACCCCTCATCCGCATTGTACTATACTAAAGTAACATGTCATGTGATTTAAAGTAACCCAATATATGAATTAAAGTAACCCAATAAAAAAGTTCTAGAAAAGGATCCTTGTCATGGATCTACGCATACCAGTAACATAAATTATTTACTAAAGTAACATAATATATGAATTAAAGTAACAAAAACACATACATTGTATATACATTACATTAATATGTTATCAATACATAAATTAAAGTAACCCAATAGATTATTCATTAAAATTCCGAATGATACCAGTCAAAATAACAAATTATGTTCATTACAGTAACGAAAATAACATGCAGGGGAGAAATATATACAATCAATCGCGCATTCTACATACAGGTTGAGAGAAATAAAACAAAAACAAGACCTAATTTAAAGGTAGTTAGCATCACGAACAAGACCTAATTTACCATAAAAGTAATTAAAACAAAGGAAAAAACCCTTATTTACTTTAAGTTTGGAGTTCAAATATGGTGTAGCTGCGTGGATGTAGTCGGTATGAGCGAAGAGAACGAAGACGATGATGAGCGAAGAGAAGACGAAGATGAGCGAAGATGAGAAGACGAAGATGAAGGCGGGAGTGTTTCAGAAGATCAAAAAAGCTCTGCTCTAGATGAAACGTGGTGTGAAGTAAAGCGGTGAAACGTGAGAACTGAAGAGTTAGAGAGGTTGGGCGGGAGAAATCAAAGGAAGAGAGAGAAAATAAAATATATTTTCAAAGATATTATGGTTATTTCCATAATTATGAGATTAGATCTTGGCCATTAATCTACCATTGAATCGATGGCTGATATGGGGACTCACGGACTCAACTTATACAAGGGGACTCACCTGATCCCACTTCTATATATATATATATATATATATATATATATATATATATATATATATATATATATATATATAGGTGGGATTTGGTGTAAACACCAATTTTGGTGTAAATACCCTAAGAATCTGAACCGTTGATCTAATCTTGATCAACGGTTGAGATTAATCGTCAGAAGATAACAAAACCCCAAAAAAATACCACACAACCTGCCTCACTTTCTCTCTCCTCTCTTTCTCTCTCTTCTATCATCAATTTTTCACCCAAAAATCCTCTCAAAAATTTACCAGAAATTAGGGTTTCATAAATTAGGATTGCGCGTAAATTAGGGTTATAATTTACCAGAAAATCGTTCATCCTATCATACTAATTCGTTCTATCATCCTAATTCGTTCAAATTGTATACGGAATTCGATTCAATTCGTTCAATTTTCAGAAATTCAATTCAATTCGTTCAATTTTCAGAAATTTCTTTTTGATAAGCATGGATTCCACCGAGCATGAACCTATTGTCGATGAACATGAAGGTAATGTTGTTATAATTCAATACATATTCGTTTTTGAATAGGTATTCGTTTTTTTAAGTTGATTTGTTCGTTTGTGAGCATGAATTCGTTTTTAACTATTGGTTTTTGATTTCCTCCAGAATTCTTTATGATGAATATCGATTTCAACATAGAAAACATGAATCAACTTGAAGGTAATCTCAGAATTTTATAAAGTACTTGAATATATGTGTTGGAGTAATTGAATATACATGTTGGAATAGTTGAATATATATGTTGGAGTAATTGAATATACATGTTGGAATAGTTGAATATATGTGTTGGAGTAATTGAATATATGTGTTGGAGTTGGAATAGTTGAATATATGTGTTGGAGTAATTGAATATATATGTTGGAGTAACTGAATATATGTGTTGGAATAATTGAATATACATGTTGGAATAGTTGAATATATGTGTTGGAGTAATTGAATATATATGTTGGAGTAATTGAATATATGTGTTGGAGTAATTTAGTATATGTATTGGAGTAATTTAGTATATATGTTGGAGTAATTGAATATATATGTTGGAGTAATTGAATATATGTGTTGGAGTAATTGAATATACATGTTGGAATAGTTGAATATATGTGTTAGAATAGTTGAATATACATGTTGGAATAGTTGAATATATGTGTTGGAGTAATTGAATATATGTGTTGGAATAATTGAATATATGTGTTGGAATAGTTGAATATATGTGTTGGAGTAGTTGAATATATGTGTTGGAGTAATTGAATATATGTGTTGGAGTAATTGAATATATGTGTTGGAGTAATTGAATATACATGTTGGAATAGTTAAATATACATGTTGGAATAGTTGAATATATGTGTTGGAATAGTTGAATATATGTGTTGGAATAGTTGAATATATGTGTTGGAGTAACTGAGTATATGTGTTGGAGTAACTGAGTATATGTGTTGGAGTAACTGAGTATATGTGTTGGAGTAATTGGAGTACTTGAGTATTTGTTGGAATAATTGAACATGAACATAGAATAACTGATGTCTAATGTTGGAATAGCTGAACATGAGCATTAGAGTAACTGTGATTCTGGACTGGAATAGCTGAACATGTATAACTCAGAATTGAATGTATGTGTTGGAATAATTGAATATATGTGTTGGAATTATTGAATTTGAATATTGGAGTTCTTGAATATGTTTGCAGAAGAAACCCAATCCATTGATAGCAATCATACTCAAGTTAGCAACAATGCTCACATTATGACAACACCAACTATTGAAAATAGCACCAATTCTCTAAGCTTGACTTACACTCCGGGTGGTACCCCTCGGAAATCTTTACGACTCAGTCAAAAGGATGGGACTACATGTTGTTGAAGACATTCATACAAGTATACAACATGAAAGCATATGATAATTCGTGTAATAATTTTTGGATAAATGTTATGTCTGGAATACTTGATTTTATATTAGTTGGAATACTTGGTGTTATAATTTTTGGATAGATGTTGGAGTAACCGTGAAAACATGTTGGAGTAACTGCTTTTAAGCATTAGAATACTTGGTGTTATCTCTTGGAATACTTTATGTTATCAAAGTTTGAACATTTGGTGTTATCTCTTGGAATACTTGGTATTATGTCTTGG
Source organism: Agrostemma githago (assembly GCA_958450325.1). Lineage (NCBI taxonomy): Eukaryota > Viridiplantae > Streptophyta > Magnoliopsida > Caryophyllales > Caryophyllaceae > Agrostemma > Agrostemma githago. The sequence continues at coordinate 7,909,203 of OY288259.1, read as the reverse complement.
AATAACTGCTTGTAAGCATTGGAATAACAATGACGACATTAGAGTAATTGAAGACGAATAATTGATTGATTCAATCAATAATTTGAATGATTGTTGGAGTAACCGTGAAAACATGTTGGAGTAAGTTATTTTAAGCATTGGAATACTTGGTGTTATCTCTTGGAATACTTCATGTTATCTATTCGTTCTAGCCTACCGATTTTGCAATCTTATGCTCTATTTGAATAAGAATGTACAAGTAGAAGGAACGAAAGAGAAAGTAGAGCTTAAACACTTAAAATTGGTGTCGCACAAACCCCTTAAATCAAAAAAATACCACTAGGCCACTAGGGGAGCTTATACATACACTAACTATGTTTGACGGACAACTGGGCAATAATAGTCCTCTTGAAGTAGTCCTGTTCGTACTACATGTCAATACGACCTCATTGACAAGTTCAAATGAATCGATTCGCTACTAAATTAGTCAAGTCACGGACTTCCATTCAATTCATGTGTCGAAACAGTTACAGAGTACGGAGTAATAAATACCGAGTGCTTCTTATATTAACAACTGCGATGAATGTACGGTATTTGAGTAGGCTCGTTCTACACTAAGGCTAAACTGCAATAAAAACACATGAATGCAAAAGAAATACTGTCATCCAAAACAAATAGCTAAACCAAATCTAACTTGCCTGAGAAATATGAATATAACTCAAAATTGAAAGCCCAACAGACCGCATCTGTGAACCAATAATAGTTGGTGTTATCCACATTTGATTTAATCTGAGAAATATGAATCTGCTTACAATTCAATCTACAACTTCTCCGTGTGATTTAATTTTTTCTTTTTCTTGAGGATTAATCTGTGCCGCCTTTGGTCTCAATATTCCAACATGGTGATCAACACGTATCATTTCACTGTTTCAATCTCGAATCACGTTAGTGCAATGAAATGGGGTTACTTGTTGCAAAACATTCTTGTTGAGCATGTTCTAGGCAGAGGTCTTACCAGGAAAAAATTCGATCATATTTGTGATCGTCTGGCAGTTTTCGATAATCAATGAGGAGAAACCTTATTCTTTCCTGTTACCATAAATCAAGTCATGGGTTGGCTCACGACATTCGGGGTGGTAGGAAGAGTGAAGATAGATACCTGTAAGTCGGCCTCCTTGACCTTGTGCTTTGCATATTTTAGTTGCTCTGCAGAAAGAGTAATGTCAGTGTATTTACATCCTGTCCGCTTCACTACTTCAATGGCTAAGCTTCCCCAACCGGAACCAATCTCAAGCACCTCATGATGCTTTTCTATCTGTGCCTGAAATGAGGTCCGACCTTACAAATGATAAGACAATTCGAACCTTGTTGATTCTTTTCTTGTGTCTAGTGAAAGCATGGTTAAAATACCTTGTCGATGAGAAGAGAAAGTTTGTTCAGTTGTGCCGCAGTCAAATCTTGGTCAGGTGACTGCCATACATCAGAAAATATGGCAAAAACTGATCACATTCACAGGCGTTGGTTGACGAGATATTATGAATGCGTCATTCTTTGTTAGGTACAAATATAACGTAATTTCAAATTTACTCATTCGAGCAGAAATAATGATGAAACATAATTTAGGATGAACAAAACACAAACGAAAAGTTCATCCGTGCATAAATTAAACTCGACATTCGTCAATAACAGGAATTGAGAACAAAATTACAAAAAAAAGTCGGAAATGGAGTGTGAAGTTTTATACCAAATGAAGCGAGTCCTGCACAAGCAAAATTAGGGTCGAATGTTGATGATGATCAAGCAAAACTAGGGTTGAAATTCATCAACAACAACAACAGTTCGTCAATAATAGCAAAATGGAACAAGAACGCAAGTAAATCAGTAAATAGAACTACAAACCTCAATAATTCAAGTAGCATTCAACGAACATAGGTTAATCAATCAATTACACTATAAAAACCAGTAAATTCTATATAATCCAGTAAACCAATAAATCATCATTTATACTAGAGCATCAGTATGTCAGGCAAAATCAGATTATGGTTTCAATAGCAAAATCATGCATTCTTTTGAGCATATGATTGATCAATGAGTAATTGCAAGTTTAATAACTCAAATATTTCTGCATAAACAATATCCGAAATATCTAAAACACGGTTACAGAAACAAATGCACAAAAAATCGAGCACAAATAATGATGAAACATGATTTAGGATGAACGTGATGTTTATCTTAAGCATGAATCAAACTCGTCGTTCATCAATGACAGTAATCGAGAACAAAATTACTAAAAAAAGATGAAAAAAAAAGATGCGAAGTTTTACCAGAAAATTGATGCGAAGTTTTACCTCAACCATAAACTATTGAGATAAAGTGAAGTTAAGACTGAAATTGATGAAATTCACATGAAAAATCAGCAAAACAACGCACAAAAATCAGCAATCAACCGCAAAATCTCGAGAATTTAAAGTGAAAATGAAGAAATTGCTCACCGAAACTGAAGAAATTAGGCGCGTGGAACTGTAGAATCAAACTGAAACAATTAGGGCGGTATTGTTAGAATGAAACTGAAGGAATTGAATGATGATGATGATGGAGATGCTGGAGTGCCGGTAGAGAGTGTAAGAGAGGGAAAATGTAGAGAGGGAAAATGAAGAGAGAGAAAGAGACGAAATTGTAATGAAGCGGAAGGGTGAGGAATAGGGAGGGTTTTGTTGGGTTTGTGAGATCTAATCTGAGCCGTTGATCAAGATTAAGATCAACGGTCCAGATTGTTAGGGTGTTTACACCAAATTGGTGTATTTACACCAGATCCTATTTCTATATATATATATATATATATATATAGAGGAAGGATCAAGTGAGTCCTCTTTTCATTTTTGAGTCCATAAGTCCCAATTACATCCGTTGATCTAGAGGGAGATGAATGGTGGTGATTGATTTGAGCAATAAAGGAAATAATTAACATATTTGGTAAAAATATATTAAATTCCTCTCTCTTTCCTTAATTCTCTCCAACTACTTTCAAAACTCCTTATTTCTCTCTACCAAATAATAACTATTAACCTCTCTCTCCTCAAATTCTCTCTTACTCACGCACAAAACCACAATATCCTCATAATTAATCAAATTCAAAAACCCTTCTTTTCATCTTCATAATTATTTCTCTTCATAATTTTCAATCGTCATCTTGCGTGACATGGATTAATCAAAATACTTTAACGATTAGTGTGTTACAGCGACACATTGTAGCTGTTACTTTAACGATTAAATGATGTTATTCTAAGTGATGAATTGTAGTATTTTCATAATGGTGGTTAAATAACGTTGTTTGCATCAGTTACTTTGACGCAATATATATGTTACTTCAAGGAACGAATGTTGTTACTTTGGTAATGAATGGTTATAACCTAAGAAAGAAGGTTGTTAACCCGCATTACAAAATTGGTTTCATCACCAGGGATTGGGGTTCGTACCCTAGCAAAAATATGTGTTACTCCAACGCAGTGTAGCTGTTACTTTAACGAACAAATCATGTTACTATAAGGAATGATTGATGTTAATCTAAGAATGAATGGTAAACAACGCTAATATCTTCAGTTACTTTTATGCGTTATATCTGTTACTTTAAGAAACGAATGGTGTTACTACAATACATCTGAGATGTTACTCTAACCAACAACACATGTATTAAATAAATATAGAGTTAACTACAACGTTGCACATCATTATGTGTAAAAAAATATGTAAAAAAATCAGTTATTCTTGTAAACCCACAAAAAAAAAACAACTTCGAATCCGCAAGCCAGCGTGTAGATTTTATAAAATTCCACCGCCTCATCTATTTCCCCGAATACTTGCCCATGTACGGAGTGAATGCCTCACCCACATCTCTGCACCATTCTTGTGCATTCCCTTCTTTGCCAATGCTACCTGCAAAAAATTAAACAATGTTACACCCATGGGATATATGTGTTACTTTAACTCATAAGTTGTGTTACTCTAACTCGTAAAGCAAGTTACTTCAACATCAGCGCCAAAAACCTTTTTTAATGTTCAGTGTGTGTCACTTTAATTAAAATAAGGTGTTACTGTAATTTAGAACGTATGTTACTTCAACGTCGTGTCTGCTTCAATAGACAACAAAACAATAATATTAGTGGAGATTACGGAAAACCTAAATAACAAACATAAAACTCTGGAATCTATACTAACAATAGACCAATTAACCATTGATACGAATCTATGATGAATGAAACGACCATGAAAGTAATATCAACATGAAAATTGACGCAAAACATGAACGCAAATTGACGCAAATTAATCAAGATGGTGAATAAAAATTAATGCAAAACATGAAAGCATGCAATATCGAAACTCACCATTGTTATACTCGATGAATTGCTTATCAATAGTTGATGAAGATCACGATCATTGAATTCATAGTAACGGAATTTCGAGCACAAATTTGATTGAATGAACGTGATGATGGGAGCATTTTTTTTTTTTAGGTTTTGATGAACGTTTAACGTGAATGAATGAGGAATGAAGATGATTATGGGAGTTATTGTTTCCTAAAATCATGGGAGTTATTTTAGGATACTAAATCTTTTTTTTTTAATGCAAATATTAGGATGCATCTTGTCCATTCATCCTCATCCCATCCAATGGATGAGATGAGGACTTATGGACTCATATATAGAGAAGGACTCACAAGAGCCTTACTCTATATATATATATATATATATATATATATATATATATATATATATATATATATATATATATATATATATATATATATATATATATATATATATATATATATATATATATATATATATATATATATATATATATATATATATATATATTAGACTTTTTTCGAGCGATCTCATTGGTCCGTTCCATCAAACCTCAAATTAGTAAAGTATCATAAATAATTAAAAAAATCAATTAGAGAATCTTTTAATTGTCATAATATATATTTAATTTATTATATTAATATGATGTTTTACCATTCTGAGGTGAAAACCTTAAGAATTCTTTTTTTAAAAACATCATCGTAAAATAAATTATAAAAATGAAATAGTTAGATTCGTGATAAAAAAAATACTTTCATTAGAGTATAAACTCCATATTATTTGTTTCAAATTATGTGATGAATTTATTACCTATAACAGTTGTAAGATTATCCCACATCAACAAATTATAATATGATGATGAAATTCTATATTATAAATAAGAGTAATCATTCGTTCTTCGATATCTACCAAAAAGTCTTTTGAATATCAAAAATAATTCTTAAGACTATAAACCTCAATTAATTATCCTATATTAAAAAATTATGATGAGGTGATGATTTTTTTTATATAAATAAGAGTAATCATTATTCGGTTTCAAATATTGACCAAGAAAAACTCTTAAAGTATCCCACATCGAAAAATTATGATGGGGGTGAAATTTTTTCAGTATAAATAAGAGTAATCATTCGGTTTCAAATATCGACCAAGAAAAACTTTTAAAATATCCCACATCGAAAAATGATGATGGGATGATGAAATTCGATATTATAAATATTAATAATCATTCGTTTTAAATATCGACAAAAAAACTTTTTATTCTTAAAAAACTTTAAATATATAAGAATACACATTTAAAATCATCTCGCATTGAAAATCATAGTGTATGATGAAATTCTATATTATAAACCAGAATAATGATGTATTTTTTTTAATCTTAAAAAGAACTGATGAAAGACTATAAACTTAACTAAATTATCTCACATCGAAAAATTATGATAAGTTGATAAATTCTATATTATAAATAAGACTATTCATTCGTTCTTAAATATCAATCAAGTAAAAATAATCTCAGTAATAAGGCGATGAAACTTTATATTATAAATAATATTCCGTAGTAATCATGTGCTCTTAAATATTAACCAAAAATGTTTTTGAGTCTTAAAATATATTAAGACTATAAACTTAAGTAAAATTATCCCATATTCGAAAAATTATAAAGGTCATCAAACATAAATCTCTTGAGTCTTAAAAAATTATAATAAGGTGATGAAATTCTATATTATAAATAAAACTAATAAAAAAAAATTTAGACATAAACCAACTTAAGTAATTCTCTCACATTGAAAATTATGATGAGGCTAATTTATTTCTACTAAATAAGAGTAATCATTGTTTTTAAATATCAACCAACAATTTTTTTTTTTTGTTTTTTTTAGAACTATGATGGAATTCTATATCATTGTTTTCTTAAATTATGATAAGGTCATGAATTTGTAGTCTTATTTTTTGATTTGTTTTTAAAAAACTTTTGAGTTTAAAAAAGATCTTAATAAGATTACAAACTTAAAATTATTCCACATCGAAACAATTAAAATAGGTTACGGTGATGTTTTATATTATAAATAAGACTACAAATTTTAGTTAAATTATTTCACATCGGTAAATTATAATAAGGTTATGGATTTTTATACTGTAAATAAGATTAATTATTTGTATAAAAACTTTTCAGTTCTAAATTTTTTTTAATAAGACTACAAACATAAAATTATCCCACATCGAAAAAATTAAAATAAGAATAAAAGTAATCATGTATTCTTTTGAGTTTTTAAAAGACCTCTTAGGATAGTAAATTAGTCCACATCGAAAAATTATAAAAAAAAAATAAATCTATATTATAAATAAGAGTAATCATTCATCATTAGATATCCACTAAAACTCTTTTGAGTCTTAAAAAAAGTTATTAAGACTATAAACTTGAGTAAAATTATCCCACATCGAAAAAATAAGATGATAATTCTATATTATAACTAGTTGTGATGCCCGTGCGATGCACGGGTGCAACAATAACATTATAATATGATGTCCTACGATCAGCTAATTATCATCCTTTTTAATTCTGCTAATTTAATTTGATACTCAACCCTGTTATTACAATCTACTAACTATGCTTGGCTAATATTATGCTACTTTGGCGGAAGTGGTCAGTCAATAGTACATATCGAGGCGTTCCACTTACTTGAACCCCAGTTTGACGATTCCTACAATCGAAATGAACAACCTTTGGGCTGACCCTGAATACGAATCGATTAGGAGCATAAACATATGAAATCCAACATTAACTATGTCACATAATCTAGATCTATCCTATCATTCTAATTTTTTTACTTAAAAAAGGTAAAAAAAATAAAAAAATAAAAAAAAAATAAAAAAAAATAGGCATTCGAATTATTTATGACCCGTATTCTAACCATAACTATAACCCGACCCATGACTCGTATTTGACCCGACCTGCCCAAGAGGTCTAGTACCTACATTAGTTATCTGGTGAAACAAATGATGTTCATTAAGATACCATCACCTATGTCTGTTAGCAATATAAATATGTCTGTGACAACTCAGATGAAACAATGAGTTTATCTATATCTTTTACTCTCTAACCATTTGATTTTCTACATTGAATATATTGAATGTATGGTATCAACTTGCTCTAAATTTGACCCGACCCGCAAACCTGCCCCATCCCATTTGTTGTTTTTAGAGTCATGAACCTGTTTTTCTTACCCGAATCTTAAGGGTGTGGATGGATAATAAAATGAGAGAGAAAGCTAAGGGAGTAGTGGAAAGGGAAAAAGAGAAGGGAAAGTGTCGGGAAGGGGAGGGAGAATGGACATGATACATTTTCCCTCCAAATTTTGTCTATTTTGGATAGAGTGGATCATGGGTCGTACCGTCCGATTGACTTGTCCCGTCCGGCCCTAATTTTTAGCGGGCTTGGACACAACATTTTCAATAATATACAAAAGTCCGATCCGCGAACATGTCTCAAGCCGACTTGTCCGTGGGTCAAAATTTTACCCTTAGCCCTGCCCATGTCCGACCCGAACTCGCATATAGATTACCTCTAATTTTGGAGGGAAAATATTTTGCTTTGGAGGAGAGGAATGGAGAAATCCATTTTACTTTCACCTACAAATCCCTTCGTCCCATTTTGCTAACCAAACAAAGGAACTTGCTTAGATCACTTTTCTTCCCCTCCATTTCCTTTCAAATTAATCTTTCAAAACATACCTAAATGACCTATTAATTTTGGACCATGACGTGGACTGACCTATTCAACTCGTTGGAAAAAAGAGACTACAAAACCTTAGTCTAAAATCTCAGCTCAAGTCAACATATTCATATGCCTATATTTTGCTAAAATTCTAGTTATTCGATATAATTAATTATTATATGTTATCCTTTTATTTTAATGTAAATTTGTGTCTAGTCTTAACTTAAATTATCTAATAATTTTAGTATATTATTCTCTTGTACAATTGTACATAGGTAGACCAATACAAATTCTTACTTTACATAGAGAGCAATTTTAATACTTCCCCCTTCCATAAGTGTACTACTCATTATATATTCGATCATTAAGTGGTATAAAATAATCAAATGGATAGAACATTGATGGGGGGGAGGAAGTGCATTATTCTTCTAGCTTGCGACGGGTCAAGTGCAACCTATGTACGGTAGATAAGACAAAAGCAAAATGGGTAGGAAATGGTTTCCTGATTTGTCTTATCTATTACCCAAATGGGTAGTGATTGACGCGTCGTAAACTTGTGACGGATATGCAAGTCACAAGAAAGACTTGTTGGGAGACTAAAGTTGTATTATCGTGTTAAATAGTAACGTTACTATTAGATTTAACAAAACTTGACCTGACTTGTAAATCCGTCCTGTTCAACCCGTTTATTGATAGGTCAAGATTCAAAACCTTGATCCGTGACTCAATATTTTAAATTAAAAATATAGACTATATTCAATTTAATACAACATTTTTTATCTTTTGATAATAAAATAATTATTAAAATAGTTTTAAAAATTCATTTAAATATAAACATTATAATCAATGTCTATAAAATAATATTATTAAAATAAATAAAACTGTAATATCAAAAATATTATTTAAAGGGTAAAAAATTAGTCGTTCGAAACTACGTTTCACCCGTATTCTAACCATAACCCGTCAAGTGACCCGAATAACCCGACCCATAATTGAACTTGCCCTTGTTTTGATCCAGTGTGTATAAAAGTTATTTAAATAAACTATGTAGTTTAAAAAGTTGGAGACTACATCTCACTCGATAAAAGGTTCAATTATATTAATTTTATTTTTAATTATTGAATCAATTGTTCTATTTAAATGTTTTTAATTTCATGAAAATTTTGAATTAGTTAAAATAGTTTAATCAAATTTGTAGTGTTAAATTTTTTTTAAAATTTAAATGTGTTAAATAATTTAAGTTTGTATTTAACAATCCAAAAACTATTGGAGATTACCATGTCGCTCGAAAAATATCTTGCTTAATTAATTATATTGATGATTCAGTGAATGTTTATTCATTCAACGTAGTTATTTTTATATATCAATTAATTTTAAGTTAAATCATCTACCACTCTTAGTATTTCGTACTCCCTCCGAGTCTGAATGATCTTCCCCTTTGTTTAATATATGTGAGGTATATTTTAATAAAAGAGGAAGATCATTCAGACTCGGAGGGAGTATATTGCTTGCTTATATATCGAGAGACTAAAGTTGTGCTCTCGAGTTGAACATTACCCCCTCCGACCCACTAAGATTGCTCCGTTTTATAAAAATTCTCACATATAATGAGAAAATAGGGCGATCTTTTTAGGACGGATGTAGTATTATACCTAACAAAACTTGGGTTGAGTTGACTCATAAACCTAACCCGTCCAACCTGTTTTTTCGTTGGTTAACACCTACAAATCTTGATCCGCGACTTGACTGTCATGATCCCGGTAATTTAGGGTCGTGACTGAACCCGACCTGTCCGTAAAAAATATTTATATGATTGTTGTATTAATATTTATATATGAATTGTGAAATAATATTTTTATAAGGTATCTATTCTAGTACTTTAAACGATAAATACAATAAAAAAAATTATAAATGTATTGCTACCTCTTTTTAAAATTTCTTATTTATAAGTATTTCTATATGACTATTATAATTAATGAATATAAATAAAATATTACAATATAATATTAAATAAAATAAAACTCCTAAAGCATATTTTTATTGATATTATAAAAGGTAAAAAATTCGAAAAAATTATTTATTGTAATTTTATCTAATACGTATTCCGTGCTAAAAATCATAAGAACAATAATTTGTTTGTTTAAACGAAATGTAATGGTTTTACATGAAATTGTAATTTCTCACAACTTCAATTATAATTCTATTAGGATAATTTAGTTACTCTATATAATATAATATATCTACTTAAATTAGGATAATAATTTTATTTTGTTAATAATTATTTAAGAAATTCAAATTTTATATTTTATATTTTTTTAGAGGTTCTAATATTTTTTAGAATGTGAATAAATAAATATTAATATTAAAAAGTTATCAAACCGAACTGAATAGTTCCGCGCGGTGTCTATTCAAATTTCGTTGTTTTCTTGGGTGATAATTGACGGTTTATATAATGGTAACTCTTTATGGTCCTAGGATTATTTTGTCTACTACTAAAATTCAAAGAAGTAATTATCTAATACTAAGACAAATGGGGTATCATTTATTATATCCACTTTTAATACAGATAATATTTAAATTCTTAGTGTTTTACAAAAGTTGGATTCTTCGCTCGAAAAAAAAAAGCTTCCTTTAATTATATATATTGATTAAGTCTTTAAAAGAGTAATTTATTCATTATTTACCAAAAAGTCTTTTTGATCTAAAAAAGAGTTTCTAAGACTATAAACTTAAGTAATTATCCTACATCGAGATGATGAAATTTTATATTATAAATAAGAGTAATCATTCATTATTAGATATCCACCAAAACTTTCTAATATTATGATAAGGTTTTGGATGTTTTTAAATATCGACCAAAAAACTTTTCAGTCTTAAAATTTCTCTTAATAAGACAACAAACATAAAATTGATCATGTGTTCTTTTGAGTCTTTAAAAGAGCTCTTAAGACATTAAATTATTCCACATCTTAAAATTATAAAAAAAAAAAGATTCTATATTATAAATAAAAGTACTCATTCATCATTAGATATCAACGAAAATTCTTTTGAGTCTTAAAAAAAGTTTTTAAGACTATAAACGTGATTAAAATTATCCCACATCGAAAATTATGATGACTTGATTAAGTTCTATATTATAAAAAAGAGTAATCATGCGTCCATAAATATCAACCAAACATCTTTTGAGTCTTAGAAAAACTCTTTAAGGCTATAATAAACTTAAGTAAAATTATCCACATAGAAAAATTATATAATAGAACGATGAAATTTCATTATATAATTAAAAGTAATCATTTGTCCTTAGATCTCGACAAAAAATATAGAGTTTTTTTTGTCCCACATTGAATAATCATATTTTTCTGCATGGTTTGTCCCACATCAGGGCCGGCCCATTGGTTGTGCGCTCCGGTTCTCTGAACAAGGGCCCAAAAATAGAAGGACCCAATTAGACATGCTTTGAAAAAAAAAAGTTACGTGAATTGTTGCAAGTTGAAAGTCAGGAGTAGGATTCTCTATTCTCTAAGACTAACAATTGATAAGCATGGAAAAAATAAAAATCTTCCATCTTCTCCTTCTCTTTCCCATATTTAACATCAATGAATCAATCAATCCCTAAATTTCAATATTCCATAAACTTAATTCCAGAAAAAATAAAAAAATTATTTTTAATTGTTCCCATAAAAATTCTCTTTCCCTAAAAAAAAATGTACGTTACTTTTCAATTATTCACTTTTATGTGTTTATAATAGAAAACCTTATAATTTCTCTAGCATCATATGATCATACTATATAGCATCAACAAATCAACTCATTAAGATTTTATTATTTTAATTTTAAGAAGTATAATTTTGTGCTAAATTGATTCCATTGGCAATTAACGTAAGTTTTTTTCACTGTCCCCCCCCCCCCCTATATATTACGTAAGTTTAATTATTAAATTAAATAATTAATGGTTGATTTTGACTTTTTGTGAATATATATAAGGTTTTTGTAAATATGGGGACCCCAAATCAAAATTTTGAACAGGGCCTCACAATGTCATTGGTCGGCCCTGCCCACATTGAAAAAATAATGTCGCCGTGTAAAATTTACTATGAGTCTATCAATTTACCTTTATTTTTATAATCTTCATATGAAATCTTTTATTTCTATATAACTTTTTTTCCAATGTAATTAATCCAACTAACCCGTGCAGCGCACGGGCTTTAATCTAGTTGGTATAAAAATATTGTCCATATTATTATTTTTGGAAGACAGTATTTATTTTTACGCAAATATTATTTATTGTTTTTAGAATATGCCTGGACCGGTCTGGGTCGGACCTGGACCGGTCTGGACCGGACATTAATTTAATGTGGATGTTTCGTTTTTCAAGACCGAGTCTACTAAAAGTGAATTATTTATTACTATATATATATTTATGCCTATCTACATCGTAATCGAAGATTTCTGGATGATTCTAACAATTATTTGATATGCTATTTAATATTCGATTTTAAGTGGATATTAATTTTCTGAAATCTCAAATAAAAATTATTAGGGGACACGAAAATTAGTCAGAAATTATGATGAAAAGTATAATTTTTTTTTCGTAATATTGACATGCAACCTACCAGATAAATGGAGTAACCAAAAATATATATCCAAAAAAAATGACAGTGAGTAGACAGATATATAGAGATAAACTGCAATGTAGAAAAAAAATTGATTAGATCCAAAATATTTTTTCGAAAAAACTCACATGGATTACCCAGAAATGAAGAGCAAAAAAAAAAACAAAAAGAAACATCAGTGCTTGGATTGAAAAGACCATCGTAATCGACATAATAGAAAACAAAATGAAAAAATCACATGCACAGTATATGAAATCATGCAATATAATAGATGAAACAAATTTGGATTAAGGCAAAGAATGTTATTTCACCTTTTTTTGCACAGAAAAAACGCGATCTACTCTCATCAACCCAGAAAAATGTCCATTATACCGGTGCATGTTGATGAAAACTGATTTCATGACCGTGTAGTGTACTCCAGGAGAAGCCGCACAAGAAGTAGAACCACCACCATAGAATTTTTGGAAGAATATTGTACATATGAAGAGAGGATGGTAGACTTTCACAGATTCATAAGACGGAAATGAACAAAGAATGAATTGTGGGGGTGGGATTTTTAGAGTGAAGTTAGATCTAGAGTGAGTGAAATCCGAAATATTAGGAAAGAGGGATTAGGGTTTGTAAGGAAAAAAGATGGTTGTAAGAATGAAGGAGGGGCTGTTTTGTGTGTGGCAGGATAGGGAGTGAGGGGGTAGGGATTGGATTAGGGTTTGGGTAAATAAGAAGTTAGGGGTGAACGGTTGGGTCTGGGTCTGGGTATTGGATTGGGCTTGGACGGTATTGGGTAAGGGTATAATTAAGGAAATTGGGTTTCGGGTTTGGCTGGATTATGGGTGAGGGATTATGGGTGAGAGCATGGAGGTTGGACTTGGGGGATAATAAGGGGATGAGAAATATTGATTTGGGCTTCATCGGATGTGGACTACTGAAATGGGGGTTTGTGTTTGGTTTGTGAAGTTGGGCTTCCACTGTGGATTTTCGGCTTCTCTGATGGGTATGGGCTGATACGTGTCGTTACCGTACTCAAATTAATAATTTATAACCTTACTCTTATCACACTAACGATCTTAAAAACTACGTAGTATAGTATAAGTAAGGGTCGATCCCACGGAGAGACGATTTATTCATTAATTGGTCCACTACATATTTACGATTATGAATAACATATTAACAATATTAACAAGAATATATACGGAATGGGGGGTTTAATTAATTGACTCGAATAATCTAAACTAATGAATTACTCCGTAATAACTATAACTAATATCCTAATATATACAAGTGAAACAAGCATAATAATTCGGCTCATATATTTCTTATACTTGGTTACCTATTCAGTTACTAAATCGACTCGTCGTACCCATATTATTTCATCAATAGATTAATTGTTGAGAATTTAGCCGCTAAATCTCCCTATCATTCCTTACTTATAATCGGTGTCGAGCCGCTCGACCACCAATACTAACTAATTAATTATTACGTAAGTTTCGACGCTCCGTAAGTTAACTAGTTGCATTAAGAACAAGAAAGACATCATTAATCCTAGTCAATTAAAATTAACTAGATCAAATTATACTCCTAGATTAATTTAGTGACAATTCGCAGTCCTAAATTAATATAGTTGCTACTCGATTGTATAATTTAACGCCGCGTCAAATAATACAACTAGCTATTGAACAATAAGGACGAATATAAAATTGAATACTAACAAAATAATATTGGTAAAACTAATTGATTTCATAACTGAACGATTAACGTCATATAAGATCCAAGACCAAATTAATAATTGAAATTAACAAGTAGTAAGAAGTAGAGAACTTAATATCTAGGACCCAAAGACTCATCCTTGATTCGGTTTCGACACCTCCACAAGTAGTGCTTCCGTCTTCCTTCGAGTTGAAGCCGCTTCACCCGGCGAACTGCTTTGAGCTCCCGAAAACCGTCAAATTTAATTACTAATAGGGTTTGGTATTTTTGTGTTTGCTTGCTTGATTTCTTCATGATTGGGAACCGGGTATTTATAGTTTCCTTGGGTCGAATTTTTGGAAAGATTTGGAGTATAATTTCTGGGTAGAAATATGGAAAGTTGATGAGGTTTGGAAATATGGAGATATTGAGTTCCTCTGCCGTGAATTATTTGCCTGAGTTTCCATCTTGCTCAATATTGTTTCCCCTTCTTGTCTTAAGATTTCATGCCTTTCTTTTCTTCTTGGTTTCCTTCTCGCAAGTTCCAATTGTATACCGAATCAACTCGTACCTATAATACATAATTAATACAATTTAGCCAGTTTTATTCAAAAATAATATTTATTTGAATAATTAACCGACTTACTAAAAAGTATACTATATAGCCCAAATAATATTATAAATAATATTAACGACACATAAAACGGGGTGAGAATATGAGTAAATAGCGAGTTATCAGTATGGGCCTGATTGGAATGCTGTATTTGGATGGGTTATGTTGGGTTGATTAAGTGTTGAACTAGGTCGGTCATTTGGGTCGGTTAATCAATTTTATAGATAGTCGCTATGTTGGAGTGTTTAAATGAAGACGTGTTCGTAGAAACGTCCCCTACTTTAGATCTTCGTCCAGTTAAAGATGCACGTTGTGAGCACATTGGTTTTCCAGTTCATAGTCCACTTTCGACTGGAACTATCAGAACTTGAAATTGACCGTTCCATGTTCCGTTGTGTCTTCTTTATCATAAGATATATCGTTCCTATGTTAAAAGTCAACATGAACCACTAACTTGAGTCAAAACCACTTTACTATGTTTACAAATTTTGATTGTATGTAAAAAAAGTGACTTACGTACATCTGTGACTGGATTCTAGATGTAGTATTATGTTATGAATTTTGGACATGCATGCAAAACAATGTCATCTTTTTTATTTACATTTCTATTTACGTTGTCACCTACGTGCTTCATTTTCTAACAGTAATTTGATCTTCACATTTTATATAACTTTTCTTTCTTACACAATATCCTGTTAAACCTCTATGTTAGGTAGTGGACATTTCGGAGTGTCGACAGAACAATCGCCATCAGATCGTCAAACTGTTCGTGCTCCATTCGCAGATATTGGCAATGGTAACCACCCGTGTTGCTTTAGATGTTTTCAAAATTATATTCCTTACATTTTCTCAGTATGTCAGTTGGATGTTCATAAATTGATTACATGTTGTTCGCTTTGTAGATTTGCGCCTACATGAGACGTCTACACCATCTTCTTCATCTAATACTGTTTCGGCCAATCACTTATTATGGTCTTCTAATATAGTTGTTCCAACGACATCATCGACCATCATATTTCAACCAGTTGTGCTTCCGCCAGCCCAACAAATGGCAAAGTTGGTAAGGGCTAGGAGGAAAGTTTTGACTATGGAGAAGAGGAGTGCACTGCGTTTAGGCAGATCTACTAACTCCGGTACTCTTCCATATCTCAACAGTGATTCAAAGTGTCTGTGTCTCTAGGTCCTCGTGTGATAAATGTTTACATTTGACATGTTGTGACTCATGTAGATGGTTCACATCGTGCGGCCTCCACACCATCTTCATCTAACATCGTTACACAACGGCAGTTGTCCTCTTCTAATTCAGTTGTCCAACAACCGTTGCCCACATTCACAGTTCAACCAGTTGTCCGTACGCCGACTCAATAAATGGGCAAGGCAAAAATGGCTAAGCGTAAAGTTTTGAATGCACAAAAGAAAAGATCATCAGGTTCATATCAAACTGATAACTTATAGTCCTCCCAGCCACTATTCTTTGCCCCATACCATTAAAATATGGAGTCACAAATATTTATGAAATGGGCAAAAAATAGTGATACGAGGACCGGTAATTTTATACCCAGTTTTGTCTATCTTTTCTTTGTTATCATTTTCGTTATTGGTTTGTGACAAATGTTTCGCAATTGTATACACATTCTACTTTAGGACAACGCTTGCCTGCAACACTTCACCCTGATTGCACAAGCGGCTTACATGATGATTTTGAGATCGTTGATGGCGGTACATATGCGACTCCTACCACTCCAACAGAAGAACCTGAAATTGATAATGATTTTCAAGATCATCATTTTGAAGTTGGGTGAAGTAGTCGTTGCACAACAATTACTGCAACTGTTGATGAAGGTTTGCATTCACTATGTGTTTTACTATATTATCTTCATGAGTTATTTTTACATTACCAGTCATGTGTTAGTGGTACAGAAGTATACATACATTTATAAAGTAGTCTACATATATATATATACACACACATGTCTTTAGTTAACTGTAAAATTGAGCACTTTTATACTTTCATAACATCCAATGGTTGTAAGTTACTGGGATATTGGAGACCCAGACTACCAATGTGAAAAGTGCGGGGCACTAACGTGGTACGAAGAAATGATTGGAAAGGATCAGGGGACGACAAATCCTAAATTCTCTCTATGTTACTCAGATGGGAAAGTAACGTTGCCATATCTGAGTGATCCCCCACCGTTATTAAAGTCACTTTTAAGCCGTGAGCATCGACTTAGCTCCACGTTCATAACTAATATTCGGGGGTACAATTGTGGTTACTCTTTCTCATCCACGGGTGGCATCATAGATAAAACAGTCAACCGCGGTCGTGGCCCATACACATTCAGGATGGGAGGTCAGAATACACACAGAATTGGTAGTTTGCTGCCTGTCGAGGAAGCAACTCCAAAATTTTGCCAGTTGTACATTTATGATACAGAGGACGAGGTGCACAACCGAATGAATGCACTAAGGTACTTGAATCTGCTTTATATTTCTGTCACAACCTATTTTTTATGCATTATATGATGTTATTTTATTTGTTTGATATGATATTTAATCTATTTCGTTTCTCTTTTACTATTACTACATATCTTCTTTGTTTTGTGTCAATAGTGGCGGTGGGCGCAGTAGGCTCAATGAGGAGCTTATGTTGTTGCTAAAAGATATGATAGATAAATATAATCCCCTAGCAAAGGCATTTCGAAAGGCCCGAGACAGATTTTCGTCAGATGTAGAAGGTGATGTTTGTATTAGACTAATTTCACGCAGATGCACAGATAGTAGAACTTATAATCGTCCAACCGCTTCTGAAGTTGCCGCTTTGATTGAGGGTGACATCGGCCCGGAAATGGAGCAACGTGACATTATAGTTCAGAAAACATGTGGAGCACTACAGCGTATTTCTAAGCTACATCCAGCGTATCTTGCCCTTCAGTACCCGATTTTGTTTCCATACGATGAAGATGGTTTTCGTCCAAACATACCACATAGTGAGTCATCTCTTGGTATTAGTCAAAGCTTAAAGCCTGCGTGAGTTCTTTGCCTTCCGGTTTCAAGAAAGGTCGGTGGAGATTGAGTATCCAACGTGGTCGCGCGCTTGCAATTTATTTCAGCAAATATGTGTCGACGGTTGTTGTGTGCCAAATTTGGACCGTTTTTCCTCCCATTTAGACCCGTTTTTCCTCTGTTTTGTGAGACTTGAGTGCAATTATCGCCGTATTTTGCGTAATTCTCACATTAGTGTCTCTCTTTTGCATTTTACGTGTTTTTGGTAGTTTTCTGTCTATTTTGATATGATTTTCGACCGAAAACGTGTTTGAGCTTCTACGAGCAAGAGAGAGATACGGTCCAAGAGCAAAGCACACAACTGAAAGTTCAAGTAATCCAATTGATCAACGAAGAAAAAGACCGGAAAAGAGTCAGTGGACCACCGGGTGAAGTTTCGCCCGGTGAGTCATCACCAGGCGAAGTTTCGCCCGACGACATTTTTTCATCCTCGAAGATTTTCACGGCATGCACGACCGGGCAACTTGACCGGGCGAAATTTCGCCCACCGGGTGAAATTTCGCCCGATGGTGAAGACGGATCGAAAACGAAGAAAATCTAACCGGGTGAAATTTCACCCGGTGGGATTATTACGTCAAGCCGCGGGGCGAAATTTCACCCAATGAAGATGCAAAGGGTGATGATCTTGCAAAATGAAGAGAAATCGGATTTGGGCCTTGAAGTTTGTGCAACCCATTAAGCAACTCTATAAATACAAAACCTAGGGTTTTGAGCAAAAGTGTGCCTTAAGTGAGCCTTTTAAGTGCCTCTTAGGAGTAGGATAGAAAACCTCCATATTGTAGTAAGTAGTAGTAGATTGTAGTAAAACTTTCTTAGAAAATTCTCAAAAACAATTATAGATCTACTAAATATTAATACAATTACTCCATTATTAATAGTAAAGTTACAATCTTTATTGAAGAATTGGTTTTATTATTGAAGATTTGGTGTTATTATTGAAGATTCAAGGGTTTAACAAGGGTTTATGTGACAAAAACCCTTGTCCTATTTCTTGAAGATTCTTATTTCTCTTTTGAAGATTGAAGATTTATGCATGGATTAGTGAAAAATTCTTGTGTATTTCTCTCAAGATTCAATCTTTATTATTATTATTAATCTTCTTCTTCCATTTTATATTTCCTCCATTGTTGGTAAAATTCTCTCCTCTCCCTTTTCTCCATTAATATATTTGTTTGTGTAGTTTTTATGCATGCTTTATAAATTTTCTTCTCAATGAATGCTTTGTTGTTAATCATCATGATTAGTGAGTAGATCTTTTTGTTAGGGGGTTAGGGGAGGACGATTTATAGATAAAGATTTCATCTTTTGTGAGATTATTGCATTTGAGGGTGATATTGTCTTTATGGGATTGTTGTGTTATATTTGACCTAGCTTGATCACCTAGGTTGACTTGACTCACCCGGACCAATATGGGGAAACTCGGGGTTTGGGTAATTCCATCTAGAGACCGTAGTCCATTCGTCGCGAAAGCGGGCTTAGACTTGGTTGGTAGGGAAACCGAAAGGTTGAACCTCCCTTATACACCTTGTGATGATTCTTGCATTATTAGATTCTTATATTTATTTCCGATCCCCCGACTCTCCCTAACGCCTTTCCCATCAATAGTTTCCCACCTTAATCACATAAGCTCACTTAGCAAACTTCACCCGACTCGACCAAAAATCCCCCTTCTCGACTCAATTACTCATAGACTCTGACTTAAACGACTACCCCTCTCGACCGTCCCTGTGGATCGATCCCTGACTTACCGCTACTACGTAGTAGTAGTATTCCGGGGTTATAAATATTGTTTGACCGCGTTGGATAGGCGACAATCCGCGCGCATCAAAATGGCGCCGTTGCCGGGGACGGTGATCAGTTAGTTGTGTTTTTGTCATTGTATTTGAGTAATTGTTTTCTTCCCTTTTACCCTAGTACCGCTCGGTGCTAGGAGTCTCATCTTTGAATTGAGTTGTGTTCAGGAACAATCATATTTGGCATTGTTTATTCCATACCGGTGCAAGCGAGACGATATTATTACTTCCGAACCACAAACCAACCAAAGTGAACCCTAATCCATATCTTACACCAACTTTTCACCCATCCACCATTCTCAAAACTCTCACAAAATTCTCTTTCCCTCTTCTCCCTCTTCAAAAATCACCTCTACAAACAAACATGCCGACTTTAAGATCTCACTCCCAACCCACCCATGAACAAACTTCTTCTCCCATCGCATATGGAACCATACCCGATTACTTTGAGCTCAAGACTTCTTCAATTGCCATAGTCCAACAAGACACTTATCATGGACTTCCACAAGAAGATGCTCTAGAACACTTATCGACGTTTAAAGAGAAGCTTATTGGAATGAAGCTAAACGGACTTACTTCATGCCAATTCCATAGACTTTTGTTTCCCAAAACTCTTCGTGATGATGCTAGGAGATGGCTACAAAGCCACCACGATGATACCTTTCAAACTTGGAATCAATTAGCCAATGCATTTCTAGAAAAATACTATCCTCCTTCCAAGACCAATCATTACCGAATGGAGATTCAAACCTTCCGACAAGGCGAAAATGAAAGTATAAGCGAGGCTTGGGATCGATTTCAGACTTTACAAATGAAGTGCCCACATCACGGTATCCCTCATTGGCTTATGCTCCATACATTTTTCTTCTCTTTAACCGCCGATGCAAGGGACATCCTCAATGCTACCGCAAAGGGAGACTTCTTCCTACTCAATGAGAACGAATCCAATGATCTCCTCGACAAGATAGCCAAAAGTGACGTGTATGCTAAGGAATTGCAAGAGGGTGAATCTAGTGGAGACTCGGAATCATCGAATGACATGGAGACCTCTCTTGAAGTACAACTCGCTCAACTTTTTGAGAGATTTGAAGCTATGGTTGTTAGGGATACCTTCCAACCCGAAACGAGGTCTCCACCAAGAGAAATCTCTCCACCAAGAAGAGTTTCTCCACCGAGAAGAATCACTCCACCAAGAAGAACTGCACCACCTAGGCGAACATCTATCTCGCCTCCAAAGCCGTATAGGGTAGATATCCCTTGTGATAATTGTGGAGAATACAACCATGACTCCAATTTTTGTGTGAAAAAGGAGAGCATTCATAAAGCAAACACTCAAGAGACATATGAAAAGCCTCAAACGAGCAATCCTAATTTGGGGACCGGATTCATTCCACGCCGACTCAAGGATCATATCCTTTTCCAAGAGCCCCCAATCAAAGGATTTATCCTAATTCATATGAACCTCATTATCAACCGAGGCCTCCTCACACGAATCAAGGTTGTTTCCATCCTCAAGGACCACCAAGACCAAATCAAGGACCTCCCTTTGGAAATCATCCTCCATTTAATCAAGAACCTCCTTATGGAACTCATCCATCATTCAATCAAGGACCTCCCTTTGGAAATCATCCTCCGTTTAATCAAGGTCCTCCTTTCGGAGCTTATGCACCACCTAATCAAGGCCCTCCAAGGAACTTCCAAGGTAATTCTCAACCCTTTCATGACATTCAAGAAACTATCAAGTTCTTGTTGAGAGAGAATGCGTCAAACCGAGCTAGACTTGAAGCCTTAGAGGCACGAGCCATGTCACGAGCTCGATCACCTCAAGAGCCGACCGATTCTTTCAACCAAGCTTCCATGAATGCCATTAAGGTAATGTGCAAAAAGGAACCGGTGAAATCTTTTGACTCACAAGCTCTTACATCTCATCCCTCAATCTATGAATTTGATGAGAATGTGGTCAAGAATGTCACCGAGAAACCAAGAAGAAATCCATCAAAATACCTTGTAGGAGACCTGTCGTTTGTCATTGAACAAATTCCGATAGAGGATACGAACTTACTCTCTAGGATTGAGGTACCTCCCATGAATGACAAGTCACCGAACCTATTTGATGATCAAGCTTTGGGAATGATAACTTTCACCGACCTTATCGAGAACATTGATACAAGCCCTTCTATGCCTAGCCCGTCCGATTACATCCGAGACATCATTTTGAAACCCGCCGAGAAAGAAAGAGCTCCCATTTCTCCAAGAACTAACCCTAGAGTCACAATTCCTATCAAACTAGGAGATCCGGGTAGTTTTGCCATTCCATGCTCAATCGACCATGTCTTGATAGATCGAGCTCTATGTAACCTTGGTGCCAACATTAGCTTAATGCCCTTGGCCATCGCTCGTACTATTTACATTAAAGATTTGGATCACTTTCCCGTGAATGTGCAAATGGCCGATGGAACCTCTACAGAGCCCTATGGATTAGCCTGTAACCTCATGGTTAATGTGGGGAACTTGTATATCCCCACCGATTTCGTCATTTTGGATATGCCAATCGAGGAGCGGAATCCTATCCTTTTGGGACGACCTTTCTTAGCTACCGGTGGGGTGATTATTGATGTGAAGCGAGGGCGATTATCTTTCAATGTTGCTAATGAAACGGTCCAATTTGTGCTTCCCGCATTCCTTCACGAAGATCCTCCTAACTTGGAGTTTTGGAACCAAATGGTGGAGTTCCCATCAAATGAAGAACCTTCTACCGAAGATCTTGAGTACGATGATGAAGAAGATGACGGTGCCCTATTTATACTCGGTGCAACCTCCGATGAAGACATTCCCGACGAATTCGCAATGCTTTCCGAGGTAGTGCAACTTATGGGTATGCCGGAATTCAAGGAAAAGCTCAAGATCGATAGCATGGAATTTGGAGCCAATGGACAAGACCCTTCGGGTTGCTTTTTAAGCAACCCCAACTAATCTCAAACGTTAAATTCGGTTTGGTGGTGTCCATAATAACCACCATTGTAAATATTTGTATATTCTCGTTCCTTTTTATCCTCTTCGAACAATAGATTTTAGATTTTTCCTTTTGGGAGTTTGTTTTCTCTTTGGTACTTGCAGAAGACATGAAGATTTCTCTCGGGAATTTTTGGAATCGCGCTTTAAACGATTATAAACAAATTGGATTGAGAAGATGAGTTGTATTTTTGAAGAAGCAAAGGATGTTTGGACCGAGTCATAGAAAAATTTTCGTAGCAAGAAGCTTATTCGGAGTGAAGGATCTCACCGGGCAACGTTTTGCCCGGTGGAATTGTGGCCCGAAGTCCGTCGGGTGAAACTTCACCCGATGGCAACTTGCTCGAACAAAAGGAATTGACGGAAAATCCGTCGGGCAAATTTTCACCGGGCGAAATTTCGCCCTGCGGTAAAAATATTTTGCGACTCGGAATTTGACGGAAATCCGACCGGGCGAAATTTCGCCCGGTGGAGTCTGACCGGGCGAAATTTCGCCCGGTGGTGAAGCAGCGCGGAAATGTCGAAAACCGACCCGAAGTCCGTCGGGCGAAACCTCACCCCGCGTCCCTTACCCAGCCAAACCCACCCTTCCCATCTTCATAATACAACTTTCCTATCTCTCTCCTTAACCAAAACCCTAAAAACCCAAACAAACCCCAAATCCTACACCTTAAACCATCTCTAATCCCTCCAATCCTTCACCAAAATCAAATTAAATTATATATTCTTCATCCTCATCACATTCCTAACACTTCCTTGGAGTTTGTTTTGAGAAATCGTTCAAGTTCCGACAAACCCCAAATCGAGACCGTCAACACATAATCATCAAATTTCAAGCATCAAGGATGAAGAGAATGAAGCAAATGGCAAGAAAAAGGATTTCATCAATGCTAAATCGAAGTTCGGGGTCAACATCATCCTCAAGATCGGAGGAGCAACCAGCCGAGGCTCGGGACGAATCTGTCCCGATGCCTGTTCAAACACAAGGAGCTGTTCCGAGCGAACAACCTGTTCCGCTCGAGGTATGTTACCCGAAAATTCGTCGTAATTTCCGTGAACCTTTGTCTGGTTTATATTTTGCTAAAAAAGCTCATGTTGATAAATGTAAAAAATTATGGGTCTGTCGTCTCGAGCCAACTCGTTGGGCGGCTCGAGATGTACTTGAGCGTATGGGTATAGAACCGCAGGTACGAGCAATGTGCCGAAGTCTCGGTCTCATCAATTTGTATGCCTCCGAGGAGAATACTTTTCAAAAATTGACGTGCGAGTTTTTCGCAACTTTCGAGTTAAGTGGTGACGATAATACCATTGTCTCTTTTCAGTTGCGAGAAACTTCGTACGTCCTCAATTTGAAAGACTTCAGTGCACTGCTTGGTCTACCTTCTTCGGTCCTTGGAAAGCCTAGGGCGGGCCAGACTCGGGACGATAAATACGGCCGAGATCGATTTTGGTTTAAAATAGCCAGCCAGAGGCCTTTCAAGGGAGGAAAGATGCGTTCTTTCTCGATCCGAAACCCCATCCTCCGGTATGTGGCGCGCATTATAGCTAACTCATTCTTGTCGAGCTATGATAAACATCACAACTGTAGTGCTTCAGCTGTTCAGCTTTTAGAGGATGCAGTTTCGGAGAGAGGCCCATCGATCGATATGTCAGAGGCCTTAGCTACTCATTTCGCTCAGATTGCGAAGGGCGGCCGCAAGAATATTTCTTCCGGCGGTGTTGTAACGATGTTAGCTAGAGCCTTGAAAATCGATTTTAGCGATTTAGCACCAGTTGATGGAGCGGAAATTTTTATAGATGAAGTTTATTGTCCTTTTCTTGTGTGGCCCCAGAAAGGGGATTATAACAGTTTGTTTCTGTATAAGATTACTGAGCTGCGCGCTATTGCAATGCCTAACCCCGATTGGGTAAGGCTAGATATTGAAGAGAACTTCGGCATACCGAAGAGGTCCGGGGAATACATTCGGGATAACACCCGAGGTAAGTTTCGTATAGTTCAATACCCCGAGGGACCTTTAGACTTTGGCGACGATGATATAGAGGTCGTAGATGTGTCGGAGGAGGAACCAGAGGTTAGAACCTCTCGGGATGAGGGTTATAGGACTTTACCGTCATCATCACATGCACCCTCTTCCTCCCGCCAACCCGAACCCCAGACCTCACAATTTTTCACCCCTGAATTTTCGGAATTCACACCACACCGACACTCCACGTTCACCCAGTCTACCCCAGGTTTTCAGGAGGACGTCAACATGAGTCCTCCACGACACTCCTCGTTCTTTGGATCTGAGGACTTTTACAACCAATGGGGGGAAGTCTATAACCATACACGTCAGACTTGGGAGAACTCGACTACCTCACTTAACCTGGCTCAGGATGCCTACAATGTGGCCCGGGATGAGCGCGATACTACGCATCAATTATACACGTACTCTAGGGAAGGTTTTGAGTACGCCCGGACCAGTTTTGAGATGGCTAGGGAGGCTGCTAGGGATGCCCAAGCAGCGAGGTTGGCGACAGAGGAGAACCAAAGGATGTTGCAACAGCAACAACACTATTTCGATAGATTTTTTGGTATACCTCCGCCCGGGTCTTACTACCCACCACCACCTCGTCCCCCAGGTCTTATGTGAGTGTCGAGTGTTGTTAGTGTTAGTGTGGGGGTGTTGGGTGTTAGTTGTCATTGTCAGTCGTCGGTCGTCTGTTCTCTTATCTCAGTTATCTCAGTAACTTCTGTCAGTCCTTGCAGCGCCAAAAATTTGGCATTTGATAATTATGGTTGTTGATTGATTTGTATTGATTTATTTTGTTGATTTGAGGAATTGTAAGCCCCTCCGTGATCCTACTTGGGTCGTTACACACGTGAGGTTTATTGCAGGTGCCTTAGAGAAGAAGGACCTGATTATTGCTCCCGGTCTTTGGTGATTTGATCGCACCAGGACCATTTGAAAAATCCAAAATTTTCTTTTTCTTTTAATTTTCCCGATTTGTGCAGAATCTGGGCGAGGTGACGTGATTGCACCTACGCCCCTTTCTTCCCTTATCGATATCTTTTTCATTTTCTTTTTCTTTTTCATTTTCACTTCTTTTCTAAAAAAAATCCAAAAAGATTTTACATCCTTTATTCTCATAATTTTAAAAAAAATACAAAAACATTTGAAAAACTTTCAAAAACCCAAAAACATCTAAAAATCATCAAAAATCCAAAAACATTTGAAAAATCACAAAAAAATCAAAAAGATTTTCCAATTTTTCTCTTTTTCTTCTTTTTCGATTCTTCCTCTACTTGTGCATTGGGGACAATGCACGGTTTTAGTGTGGGGGAGGGATCTACTACCCTCTTTTATCCATTTTCTTTTTCATTCTTCCTTACAAAAAACCCAAAAATCCAAAAAAAAAAATTATTTTTCTCTTTTTAGTTACCTTATTTTCGTTTTTGTGTTACTAGTATTGTCTTGCATTCTCCATCTTGTAGGTACACCGCCAACCATTTAGCATGGATACGAAAGGTAGCGGAAATGAAATGAAGACCGCGCGGTAATACTTTCTACCTTCGTTTTATCTCTTTCTCTTATGCATGGAGTTTGGGCATATATGCTATTTGGAGGTTCACTTGGTGAACATTTTGGAATTGGTGGTTGTGGATTGTGTTGACTTAATGGAGTTTGGAGTGCTTGGCTTTACTTGTGATTGTGTTTTTGATTTTGTTTTCTCGTATTTTTTCCCCCTTTGTGTTCTCTTTTGTATAGCTTGTCTAGGTAAAATTTTCGAAAACCCGATTTTGAGATTAGGCCGAGTGTTTATTACTCACTTGTTAGTGACCATTTTTTATTTTTGGACATAATTCTAGTAGAATGACCTTGAACCAATCTTTGCATTGGATTTTTACCATGAGTCCATCTTTTCTACTAGGAGTCTACACCGGGATTTGCATTTGACCACCTTGACCACCCATGGAGTGATAAGGCCTTGGTTACCGTTCCCCGTTCTCTTAGGTGACCTTACTTGAGAAGCCACTTTTAGTCCAAAATTTTCATCCTTTTATGGGTTCGAAGGGGGTGCACACCCGACTAGCCTATTTCTCTACCATACATCCATATCCACAAATAAGCTTGCAAAAATGTGCTTTACCTTGATCCTCAAATGAATCATCTAGCCAAAAATGGGCTATTCAAAGAAAGAAAAAGGGAAAAATGAAGAAGAAAGAGCATTGAAAGATCAATGTGAAAAAAAAAAAAAAAAGGCCCTCGATCGGAATAATGGGGAAAGAAAAACCGAAAAAGAAAATCAAAATCTCAAGAAAATCGTTCCCAAACTCAAATAATCCCTTGGTTGTCTTATTGCCGTGAAATGCCTACTAGAGGATCGAGTCCCGAGGAAGGAAAATAGCGGTAATTTGGCAATCCTTACCATTTTGCAAACACTTATCCATCCTTTTTGGTCTAATTGGCTTTCTCGAGTTTGGAACGACCCTCTAGGCTTAGCTTAGGAGACGACATAACACTTACCTACAGTGCTTACTAACTCCATGGTTCTCACTTATCCACTCCATCTATCGTCCCGTTGTAGGCATCTTTAGTGGAATTAGAAGGACCTTGGTAAATTTTCAATGTTTTTGTTGATTGATTGTCATCCTATTAGGATCATGTCCATGTCAAATTGTGTCACTATCTTGGTAGTGTTCTGGCTTGTCTTAAGCTCGAATCGGTGCTTTCTCCGCCGTTTCGATGAGGGATTCGGTGATTTATTTTCTCTTTGGTTGCGACTATCTTTTTGTGTGTGTCTTCTTTGTTTTGTGTTTGTGTGTGTGTTAGTCGCAACCCCAATTTTGAGCAAGCCCCAACTTGCCTTGCATGGAGGTACTCTACCTCATGGGTATCTCGATGTGAGTTGAAGGGACGGAGCGGGCCCGTTAATTGCCTCGTATCGGCTTAGCATAGTCTAGCTTAGTAGTAGTAGTTAGTTTCTTTTTGGGTCATTGCTCGAGGACGAGCAACGGTTTAGTGTGGGGGAATTGTTGTGTGCCAAATTTGGACCGTTTTTCCTACCATTTAGACCCGTTTTTCCTCTGTTTTGTGAGACTTGAGTGCGATTATCGCCGTATTTTGCGTAATTCTCACATTAGTGTCTCTCTTTTGCATTTTACGTGTTTTTGGTAGTTTTCTGTCTATTTTGATAGGATTTTCGACCGAAAACGTGTTTGAGCTTCTACGAGCAAGAGAGAGATACGGTCCAAGAGCAAAGCACACAACTGAAAGTTCAAGTAATCCAATTGATCAACGAAGAAAAAGACCGGAAAGGAGTCAGTGGACCACCGGGTGAAGTTTCGCCCGGTGAGTCATCACCGGGCGAAGTTTCGCCCGACGACATTTTTTCATCCTCGAAGATTTTCACGGCATGCACGACCGGGCAACTTGACCGGGCGAAATTTCGCCCACCGGGTTAAATTTCGCCCGATGGTGAAGACGGGTCGAAAACGCGAAAAACGAAGAAAATCTCACCGGGTGAAATTTCACCCGGTGGGATTATTACGTCAAGCCGCGGGGCGAAATTTCACCCCATGAAGATGCAAAGGCTGATGGTCTTGCAAAATGAAGAGAAATCGGATTTGGGCCTTGAAGTTTGTGCAACCCATTAAGCAACTCTATAAATACAAAACCTAGGGTTTTGAGCAAAAGTGTGCCTTAAGTGAGCCTTTTAAGTGCCTCTTAGGAGTAGGATAGAAAACCTCCATATTGTAGTAAGTAGTAGTAGATTGTAGTAAAACTTTCTTAGAAAATTCTCAAAAACAATTATAGATCTACTAAATATTAATACAATTACTCCATTATTAATAGTAAAGTTACAATCTTTATTGAAGAATTGGTTTTATTATTGAAGATTTGGTGTTATTATTGAAGATTCAAGGGTTTAACAAGGGTTTATGTGACAAAAACCCTTGTCCTATTTCTTGAAGATTCTTATTTCTCTTTTGAAGATTGAAGATTTATGCATGGATTAGTGAAAAATTCTTGTGTATTTCTCTCAAGATTCAATCTTTATTATTATTATTAATCTTCTTCTTCCATTTTATATTTCCTCCATTGTTGGTAAAATTCTCTCCTCTCCCTTTTCTCCATTAATATATTTGTTTGTGTAGTTTTTATGCATGCTTTATAAATTTTCTTCTCAATGAATGCTTTGTTGTTAATCATCATGATTAGTGAGTAGATCTTTTTGTTAGGGGGTTAGGGGAGGACGATTTATAGATAAAGATTTCATCTTTTGTGAGATTATTGCATTTGAGGGTGATATTGTCTTTATGGGATTGTTGTGTTATATTTGACCTAGCTTGATCACCTAGGTTGACTTGACTCACCCGGACCAATATGGGGAAACTCGGGGTTTGGGTAATTCCATCTAGAGACCGTAGTCCATTCGTCGCGAAAGCGGGCTTAGACTTGGTTGGTAGGGAAACCGAAAGGTTGAACCTCCCTTATACACCTTGTGATGATTCTTGCATTATTAGATTCTTATCTTTATTTCCGATCCCCCGACTCTCCCTAACGCCTTTCCCATCAATAGTTTCCCACCTTAATCACATAAGCTCACTTAGCAAACTTCACCCGACTCGACCAAAAACCCCCCCTTCTCGACTCAATTACTCATAGACTCTGACTTAAACGACTACCCCTCTCGACCGTCCCTGTGGATCGATCCCTGACTTACCGCTACTACGTAGTAGTAGTATTCCGGGGTTATAAATATTGTTTGACCGCGTTGGATAGGCGACAATCCGCGCGCATCAATGGTTATATGATGGTTGAGTCTCAACGATTATCATTCCTACGCTTCAATCAACAGTTACTTAGGGTTGATAAATACAAGAATATTGTCGATGCAGCCGATAACGGTAATGTTGACCCATCTTCCACTGGTGGTCATTATGTTGTCCCAGTGTCTTTCATGTCTGGGGATGCTTTTATTTGGTCGAAATATCTAGATACTTTGGCTATTTGTAGGTGGTGTGGATACCCAGACCTTTTCATCACGTTTACATGTAATCCCAAATGGCCAGAAATTTCACGGTTCTTATCAAGCAGGGGTCTTCGTTCGGAGGATCGTCCAGATATCCTGTCTCGCGTGTTTCGTGTTAAAATCTATGAGTTAATCCATGACTTAAAAGTACGTGAACTATTTGGGAGGACGAAGGCAGGTTAGTACCCTCATCAACTACTGTTATTATTGGTTGTGTTCTAACTACTTTGAAATTCTCAGTCTCACACTGTTAATTTTTTACCACAATTATGTGCAGTTGTGTACAAAGTCGAATTTCAGAAGCGTGGTCTACCTCATGCACATATATTGTTGTTCCTTCATATAGACGACAAATTCCCAGAGGTGTCGAATGTCGACAGAATAATTTCCGCTGAGATTCCTGATGAAAAGGCAAATCCTATTTTGCGCGCTGTTGTGTCAGAGTTAATGATTCATGGACCCTGTGGTGCAGCAAATCCAAATCCCCCATGCATGTCAAAAGGAGTATGTATTCGAAAAATCCCAAAGCCCTTCAATGAAAGGACAACAGTGGACAAGCATGGCTTTCCTATTTACCAAAGAAGGGACAATGAGTCTGTTATTTACAAAAATGGAGTGCCGATTGACAATCAATATGTTGTCCCTTATAATCCCGGTCTAATTGTCAGGTATTGGGCTCACATAAATGTGGAGTGGTGCAACCAAGCGAGGTCAATTAAATATCTCTTCAAGTATATTAATAAGGGGTCTGACCATGTTACAATGCAATCGTCTTATACTCGGCCTAATGCGCGAAATCAGCTTGATGAGATCAAGAAGTTATATGATTGTAGATACGTCTCTGCATGTGAGGCAGTCTGGAGGATTTATGCTTTTGACGTCCACTACAGGACACCTGTTGTAGAGAAGTTGCAATTCCACCTCCCCGGGGAGCAAAGTGTGATCTTTGAAGACGATGAGCCAATTGATGAAGTCCTTGAGCACCCAAGTGTTGGTATGTCAAAATTCCTGGATTGGCTACAATTAAACGAAAGAGATCCTGATGCACGTGATCTACTGATTTCTGAAATCCCACAAAAGTACGTTTGGGACAGAATGAAGAGGAGATGGAAACGTAGGCAGAGGGGAATTACAATTGGTCGGTTACCCATATACCTCCAAAATGCGGCGAATTATATTACATGAGGTCAATGTTAAACCTTATTAGAGGCCCCAGGTGTTATGAGGATATTCGAACGGTTAATGGTGTTGTGTACCAAACATTTCGGGAAGCGTGTTACGCGCTTGGATTGGTTGGGGATGACACCGAGTATATTGACGCTATTACGGAAGCACACTACTGGGAATCGGGTGTCTACCTTAGACATCTTTTCACATCACTGCTCTTATCTGATTCCATGTCAATGCCTCATATAGTTTGGGAGGAAACATGGGCTCTTGTATCCGATGATATTCTCCACAAGCAACGCAGTTTTTTGCACAACCCAGGTTAGTCTAATTATTAAGATTTTCTCCTTCAATATTTGTTCCCATTTCACAGGACTGAATTTTGCTTTATTTTTAGATTTTATAACATGCAATTACATTTTCTAACTCATATTCAATTTAATGCACCGATACACCATTAAAGGCATTATTTACATACGATAATGCTTTCGACCTATACCTCAGATCTAGAGTTGTCAGACGACGAGATTCAAAACTTAGCACTGCTTGAAATCGAGGCATCATTGCGAAGCAATGGCAGTAGCCTAACTAGATTCGAGGGCATGCCTATCCCTGATGCGTCAATTGTTGCCTATCTGGGGAATACACTGGTACGAGATGAACTTGCGTACGATAGGGAGGCTCTGAAACGTGAATATGAATTGGCGTTGCCTATGATGACTACCGAACAACGATCGGTATTCCTTGAAATAAGTGACGCGGTTTCAGCCAATCGAGGTGTTGTATTCTTTCTATCCGGTTATGGTAGGACAGGGAAGACATTCATTTGGCATACTTTATGTGCTGCATTGCGTAGCAAGGGCCATATTGTTCTCCCTGTTGCATCGAGTGGAATTGCTGCTACATTGATTCCCGGTGGTAGGACGGCTCATTCCAGGTTCAACGTTCCAATCAATATTGTTGAGACTTCGACGTGTTCTGAAATTAGGCCAGGTACGGAGTTGACAGAGCTAATAATGAAGGCAAGTCTCATTATTTGGGATGAGGCACCAATGACACATAGGCATAGCTTTGAAGCTCTTGATCGTAGCTTAAAGGATGTGATGCGTGCTGTTAATCCAAGTAATGCTGACCAGCTGACCTTCCTTTTGGTGGAAAAGTTGTGGTCTTTGGAGGAGACTTTAGGCAAATGCTACCAGTTGTTTCTAAAGGTAGTAGGTCAGATATCGTGCATGCAACCCTATGTTCATCATATTTATGGTCATCATGCAAGGTTTGTTCTTTCGTATGTGCACATCTCTTTCTAAAGCTTCTTATTAAGTGTCCTTTACATGTTATTTGGATAACGTTCCTATATTTCTGTAATTTTTCCCTCATGTTTTCTACCATTGTTACAAAACTATATAGGTCCTCCATTTGACGCAGAACATGAGCTTACAAGTTGGAAGTTGCCCTACTAACGCACGTGAGATACGCGAATTCTCTGACTGGAAATTGAGAATTGGTGATGGGATAGAAGGTGGTTCCAATGACGGTGAGGTTGATGTCCACTTTCCAGAGGAAGTACTTATACAAATGTCGACGATCCTGTTGCAGCAATAGTGTCGTCCACGTATCATGATCTTTCGAGACGCATGTGGGAGGCTGACTTTCAACAGAGAGCAATTCTAGCTCCTACACATGAATTTGTGGAATTAGTAAACGACTATGTGTTATCTCTTATTGATGGCCAAGAGGCGGTATATATGAGTTCTAATGAGGTTTGCATGGATGAATCAACTTCACCTCACCCTGATCCCGACTCAATTGACCCACCTGCATTCCAGCCTGACCTTCACTCAACCGAATTTCTGAATAGCATTAAGTGCTCCGGTGTGCCTAATCATGAACTCCGATTAAAGGTGGGTGTTATGGTCATGCTTATTAGGAACATTAACCAATTCCATGGCTTATGCAATGGAACACGGTTACAAGTTACTGACCTAAGAAAGAAAGTTATTCGATGTAACGTGCTAACAGGTAGCCACAAAGGTGATAAGGTGTACATCCCTCGATTTTCTCTATCTCCATCTGACTCAGCCAAATTCTCAGTACGATTTGTAAGGCGACAATTCCCTATCTCAGTATGCTTTGCCATGACAATTAATTAAAGTCAAGGACAGTCATTGACTCATGTAGGTCTCTACCTTCCGAAGCCTGTTTTTTCGCATGGTCAATTATATGTTGCTTTGTCAAGGGTCACTAGCAAGCGTGGATTGAAGATTCTTTTTTTCGATAAGGAAAAGCGCACTTCTAACACTACTACAAATGTTGTATACCAAGAAGTTTTCCAACATTTATAATTTAGTTTGGTGTTTTATTTGCATAGATTTACATTTCCATGCATATTGATTGTATTTTCGCTACTTCAATGTCACATCGCTCTTAAATTACCTAACTCACAACTACATAAGTGTATATATATTTATTTCCTCCGATTGCCTATTTTCTTTCCCTTTTCTTTTATCTTGATTTTGGCATCGTTACACTTTTAATAAGCAGTGAACCGTGTTGTGTTGTCCATCTAATTGTAGAAAGAATTGTCGATCACGTAATTGTTAAATACAACTATTTATATCAATCAATTTAATGATCTTTGTTAATGCCGACCGTGAAATGTTGGACGGGTCAAAACTAGTTAATGTACAAAACTGCAACAATACCATATAGAAAGACAAAAAATATAAGTATATGAGGTAGAAAATCCTTTCTTTTATTCTCTCTAAATAAAATCCCCAGATCTAATTTCTCATTAACCCAACCTTGAACCACCACCATCCAAAACGCAAACATCAAAATTATTCACGGTATCAAACTCCATCGGATCAAGGGTGTCGGTGGTGCATGAGTGGCCGGGTCGGTCTGAGTGGGTGAAGGTGGCCGGGTAGAGTCAGTCTAGGTGGTGACCAGTGCCCAGTGCGGTAGGTCATAGCCTCATAGGTGAGGGCTGTGATTCGTGAGTTGTTTAGGGTGGTTAATCAGTATATGCTGAATTTTACGGAGTATTTTTTTTAAAACAAATTTCCTCTTTGTGAAATACGAGTACTACTGTTTTTTTTTTCTAATTTTTATTCTTTTTTATATTTTTTTTTCTTTTATTAATTATCGTTGTTTGTACTCCTTATTTTCAATAATAAAAAAAATTAATACTCCGTATTATTTTTTCATTTATATGTGAACTCCTAACTTTAAACCTCTAAATAATACTCGTAATACAATAAGCAAAATAATTGAGTAAATTTGTAGGCAATATAATGTCATTACGAGTATAATTGAATTAGAATTCTTAATCGAGTTCGGAAGTGTTGATCGATTGTGTAAATTGATAAACAAAGAAGAGTAAGACTGAATCTTGTATAAAAGGCTAAGATTTTATGGAGATAAAAGGATTAAGTATGCGTTCAATAAGAAAAAATAATTCCATTTTTTTAACCTTCAAGATGAGGACGATTGCTAATTCACCATCAATTGAAGACAAGAAAAAGCAGTGCATGGGAACATTTATCAACGGCAATACATTCCTTGGCTTCCCACATCAATTGGGGACGATGACGCCTCATGACAGTAATGATCAGCTGATCGCAGCAATAACAGACAATTTTTTTCATGAGGTTGGTGATGGCCATCAATGGCCAGTGGAGAGCGGTTAATTTTTATTTCCAAAGCTGAAAGTTGAGGACAATGATCAGCATCAATGACGGGAGACTGGCACAATGCTTTCACAGATGACAATACTCCCTCCACCCCGTTCAATAGTTTGCACGACATTGGAACAACCCTAAACGACCTACTAAAGCACGCTCGAATCATTCCCAAAACTGAAATAACTGATTCCACTTCACATAATAGAGCTGAGTACGGTAACATTGTTACCATCTTGAATTTTACCTGTTTGCCCGGGTCTATTCTTGATGTTTAGGGTAAACCATAACAATAAGCAGCAGCAACACAAACATAATCTTCTACCGAAGAAGAGATGATAAAACTAGGAAGAGTAGATTGATACGAATGTATAAATACAGATCACGTAACTTCCTTCTCTTCATCCTAATAATACAAACCCACCTCATATCCATTACAATTATAATTAACAAAATATAAATTTAAAAAAAAAAAGGAAAGGAAAAATAAAAGCAGAAACCCATGGGTGTCACTTTGTCATCATCTCAAACTTACAATCTTTCTACTTATGTGATTATTCTGCGGTCATAGGCTGTGTTATGCAGCACCTGAAACGAGCCTTGCGGACAGTGGTCATGATTTCCATCTCGGCATGCTCGAGCATCTTGACAACATCAGAGAAAGGGGGTCGTACATCAGGGTTTGGATCCCAACAACGGCACATGATCTCACCGAGGACAGGCAGGCAGCCGGCGGGGATTACTGGACGCACCCCTTTGTTTACCACAGCAAAAGCTGCCTGTACAGCTGTCATATTCTGGAATGGGAGCATGCCCGTTATCAACTCCCACAGCACGATTCCGAAGCTGTACACGTCCACCTTCTGTGTATACGGCCTATGTTGGATCATTTCCCTGCCACAGGTAAAAGTATGCAGTCAAATAGCCTCCAGTGAGATCAGGAGATGGTATCTCAAATGTGAAGGAAGATATTTAATTTCCGACCGAGACAAGCAGTAATTTCAGTTCATGAAAAAAATAGATAGTTCTGCCATCAGGCACATTATCTCATCATTACAAAAGCAAAGAAGAGTACGATGAAAACATTGACACCGGACAGAAATTTGA
This sequence comes from Agrostemma githago, assembly GCA_958450325.1. Classification (NCBI taxonomy): domain Eukaryota; kingdom Viridiplantae; phylum Streptophyta; class Magnoliopsida; order Caryophyllales; family Caryophyllaceae; genus Agrostemma; species Agrostemma githago. Next base: position 7,873,394 of record OY288259.1, on the reverse strand, counting down.
GGATGAAAAAATACTACACAGATTGGCAAATACTCCGCATGTGATTTGGAGTTTGGACACCCAGACACAGAGGAACTTATCCATCATTACAAGCTTAAAGCTTCATCGATCTTTCTACCTCACTAACCCCCATCCTCTTCAAGGTCTATTCCCAAAAATCAGTAGAAAGATATTCATATCTTTGAGAAGCACTGATGCAGTGCTAAAATGATGACTATTGACATCAATATGTATGCTGTTTTACAGAAACATTAGCATACTACCCCCATTTTAGTGATATCTTCCACACAAAAATGGCACAATGGTCAGGAAGCCTACCAAAAAATGGTAGATACAACAGTGGGTTCGCAATAATATGTAACCCTTCGGGTGCCTACCAAAAAATGGCACAATGATGACTGTGGGTTCGCAATAATATCAGGAAAAGAGAAGAGAGGATTTGCCGAATGACTAATACATAGTATAAGACAACTTGTACAGTGCTTGCATAAATAACATCTTCCTTACGCTATATAAGAGAGCACTTTGAAGAAAAAAAATTGGGCAAGAGACACTAACTTTCAGAGAAGTTATCCATAATTAACTTTACATAATGAAGTCAAGATACTAATCTGTACCAGAAAGATAAAAAGCAATGCCAATAAAGTTAAAAATAAAAATCCAAGATAGAAACATAGTTATAGGTTTTTTTTAATAAATAAAGTATGTGGGGGACTGGGGGTACTATTATTACAGAGACCAAAAAAAAGGAACAGAAGCGCTGTAGTATGCAATTCAAACAATACAAATTAGTACAAAGCACAAAGACTAAAATCAAGGAAAAAAAGCTTACGGAGCCATCCAACGGTAAGTTCCTGTTTCCGGAGTCATTCCTTCAGTCTGGACCTCAATCCTGGCGACTCCAAAGTCTGCAATTTTGATGGACTTATCAGAAAATATCAAAAGATTGTCTGATTTTAAATCCCTGTGAATCAGTCCGAATCCATGGACATATTCCATTCCTCTAGCGACATCCAAAGCTTGCTTAACTGCTAATCTCAAAGGCACTGAACGGTTGTGCCTCTTTGTCAAGAATTGACGAACTGAACCACCCTTTGCATATTCAGTAACGATACACCAAACCATTGGTTTAAGACAAGCTCCAATAAACCGAACTATGTTTGGATGCTTCAGTGTAGCAAGCATCATAACTTCTTGCTGAAACTGTTGCTCCATCAATAGGGCCCTTTCCTGATCATTCTCGGGCCTCTCCAAAATCTTTATAGCAACCTCCTCGCCTTCATAAGTACCTCTATAGAGTTTCCCAAACGCTCCTTGTGCAAATGCATCACCCATATAAAGCTTCCTCAAGTCAATTGTCCACTCCTCAAAATTCTTGAGCCCTTCAGTTGGGTAATTAGGATCCATAAGAGCTTGAGCAAGTGCGTCATCACTAAGAGCATGAGTAACCCTTCCCCGATTAACACTCCCAACAACCGAATAGTCCTTGACACGTTTCAATCCTTGGTGACCCAACATACGAGTGTGCGAATCATTAGAACCCACACTACTGTTATCAACAGACATTGCTACAGAACCTCCACCACTGCTGGCTTGTAAGCTTGCATAACTGTCAATGGACATGTTGGAATTATCGCCAAGCTTGTGATAAAAGTCATAAAATTTTCCATCATCATTGTTAATGCCTATAATTCCTGTAAACTTCGTCGCCTCTAACATCTTGTTCCCCTGCCCCAGGTAAGCAAGCTGTTTTTGCTTTTACTTGCTCAGCATCAGCACATCAAGCTACCACCACACTAAGTGCGCCCCTATATGAAGACATGACAGGATTCAGTGTCAAATAATCCTAAAGTATTTGTCAGTTCAAACCATACCCCAACCCCAACCCCAACACCACCATACTACAGTATCTCAAAGGCCCTCTTAAATAGCAGGGTAAGGTGTCTGATCACTCCGATGTACACAATCTTACCATTCTATTTACAAATTACGATACAGGAGGCTCTTTCTTGATGAACCATAATGAAACAGAGCCACTTTAGTGTGTCATTTTACTTTATTCAACATAATAAATAAAAAAACAAGAGAACATGACGTCTTCAGCTTGAAAACAATGGAAAAAGTACAAACGATATAAGGTGGGAAAATGAAAGCTATGGCCAATTTTATGATGCCAATACATCAGCATAACTCTTCACATTCAGTCATAATATACTCAATCCGAAACAACAATAAAAGACCACGACTTAAACTACCACAAGTTACAGTGTCAATGAGAAAGGGATATCAAGCCACTATCCTTTTCGACTTATTTTGAGCTCCCATCAATTCAGTTTAGTTCAGTTCTGCCCCATTAGGTTCATTTCTACTTCACTTCAGTCAACTTCAGCCCTTACTTCAGTCGAAAAGAACGGGGCCTAATTGGGATTGGTATGTTCACCGATTACTGGCATTAATAGCATATACGATCATGATTACTACTAATAACCAGATTAAATGCAAATATGGAATCAAGTATCATAGTCCCATAAAATGAAAACCGATGCAAACTCGTACACGCCCAAAAAAACAAAAAATTACAAAGAAAAAACACAAAATCAAGCTAAAAAAACAAAACCTCAGAAGTTTCTCCCCCAATTTCAGACTTTAATTTCAGTTCAAACCACATAATAAATCAAATACTGACCACCATAACGAAACCCTAATTGATGGCAAACAACATACTCCGTAATATAATGGAGTATGTATAAAAGGGGGGAAACGCGTGAAATTCAGGTAACAGTGATCAACAACAAAATTAAAAATTGAAGTTAGGTGGATCAAATTAAGCAAATAAAAGCAAGAAGGAAGATAATGAAAAAAAGATGATCTGGACCTGGAATTGAAGAAATGATGATATGGAGGGTGGAGATAAGGCGACTATGGACGGAGGGAAGATATGAGCAGAAGAAAGAGATTGAAAGTGATGAGCTGAAAACGAAGAAGGTTAAATAAATTGAAGTCGATTAGTAATAATTTTGGGGGAAAGATAGCGCGATGAATTGATGATGAACTGATTTTTAGTACCAAGTATTTTACCGAGTACTCATGCGACTCAAGGATAATTAATACTCAACGCGATACAACTCGATACAGTTTCTTCATTCGATTCGATTTCAGATCGGCTTAAATCGATTTTATCATAGTCGGGTTAGCCTAAATTTTAGTTTCGATCTGCTTCATTTCGGTTAACCATTTTATCGGTTTATATCATTTCAAGTCAGGTACAATTCGGGTCAGGTCTATAGCAAGTTAGGTGAATCTCGGGTAATAGATTTCTTGAGTCAGGTATACATTTCTCTCTCTTCCTTCTTTTATTTTGAACCACACATTCCTAAACCCTTTCCTCCCCAAAACCAAAGGGGAAGATAATAAAAAATCGGAGGGAGTATCTTTCTATAGCAATAATATTATTCTACCTTGATGCTCGTCCACTTTGTTTAATGTATGGGTAAAGTATTATATTAAAAGTGGACGAACATATAGATACGGAGAGAATACATAACCATATTTCTATAATAATATACAGAATATACCCGAGATATTTTATCACTCCCCCTCAAATTGGCGCACTTGGTAAACTGAGTCCCAACTTGAACTGTAAATGGTCAAATAATTGCCTTGGTGAATAAATTTGCAATTTATCCTTACTCATAATATGGGACAAACTAATCGTCTTTTCGCTCAAATGTTGACGCGCAAATGAATGTCAATCTCAATATGTTTTGTTCTATCATGAAATACTGGATTCCGCGCTATATGTATAGCGGCTTCATTGTCGCAATCCAAGTGCATTGGTTCCTTATGAAAAATTCTCAATGATGCAAGAAAAGACTTTAACCATATTAGTTCACTAGTGGCAAAACTCATGGCTCTGTAATCTGCTTCTGCAGAGTATCTTGACACCGTCACTTGCTTCCTCGCTCTCCAAGATATGGGCGACTTCTCTATCGAGACGAAGTATCCACTAAGTGATCTCCGTGTTACTGGGCATCTCGCATTATCTGAGTCACAATAAACTCGCAATAGCAAATCCCCATTCTTCCAAATGTTATCCCCTTACTCGGATTCCGCTTCAGATACCGAACTACTCTCAAAGCTGCTTCCCAGTGCGCCTTTCTCGGTTCGTTCACAAATTGAGACAATATATGTACCACATAGACTAAGTACAGTCCGACCTCGTTATTGTCAAATACACCAGCCTACCTACCAATCTTCGGTATTTCATTACGTCTTTCAACAATTCAACACATAACCGCTTGCTAACGCGAGCTTGTGCCCCGTTTGAATTAGGGTGTAAGCTGGGGGCACCCCTTTCATTTCGACTTCCTCGATAATGCTCATCGCATATTTCTGTTGTTTAGAAATAGTTCATTGCATGCATGATGTGCTACTTCTATTCCTAGGAACTTAATTATTCCCAAATCTTTAATTCCAAAGCTCTTATCTAGGAATGATTTGAAACTAGTCGCCATGCCCGTGCACCGCACGGGATTACTAATTTACTTGTCTAACTTCCATGTGCTTGTCACGGTGCGTGCTTGTAGAGGGTGTCGTAATCGTGAATAGGGCAGATGTTGCGAAGATCGAATCATCAAAGCTACTAAAAGACGCATGACATGTAAATATAAAGAACGAAAGAAGTTGACATGATCCAGTCTAAGGAAGAAACAGACATTAAAAAATTCGTATACTATAAAATAATTGCAATATGTAATCTGTATAAATTATGCCCTTGTTCTTCTGTGTTTTTCTCTGTCGGGGTCTATTTTGTCTTTTCAACTTTTGGCCTCTTTTTCTCTATTGTTTCCTTCGCTACGGATGCTTCTTTCGCCGTCACTTCGAAGCTGTAAGTCATTTTTGGTGTGGAAATTCTGTTACTGAAATATAAGTGAAAAATTGCTTCTAGTTGGTGTACGTAATAATAATTAACTGACTCCTTGTCTATCTTTCTCTTCTCATTTTTAGCTGAGGTGTTCACCGGAGGGTCGGACTTTGTTGTAGGCTAACTTTCTAAGTTGTGTTGTTGTGGTTGCTCCTGCGAAAACATTGGAGTTGTTTGGGTATATGGTCTCGTGTATAAAAAGATGCTGGTATTTTTGGGTAAGAATTATTGTTGTTACCTCTGTTTTTTTGTCCCCCCTTTCCACTGTGGTTGGAGTTGGAGGGTCCTTTGGCGTCGGCAATACCTTTTGACAGTTTAATTCCCGTTCGGAGTTGTATTTGGTAATCCCAATCTTGACTTTCATGGTGTATTCTCTCCTGACACATTGTTGGAGTATGTCAAACACTTTCTTTTCCCCCGTCCTGTTTTTCGCTCTCTTGTTAGGACGAAACGGTTAAAATTTGATCGAGTAGTTGGTGTGTTATTTGTTGTGCGTACCTTTTCATATTGGGTTAGTAATGCTTCGATTGGTCTCCGGACTATCTTCTCAGCTTTTCTCCCAAAAATCATCAAAGATGCGTATGCTGTTTCGTCAGCTATTGTAGTGATTAATCTGTACCTGTGTTTTAGGTATTAACATATTTGTGATATTGTCTAGGAGCAGTAGATAGGTTTAACATACCGTACGGTGAATTATATTTTTTTGTGTTTTTTCTTACCTTTGTTTGGGGTAGGGTATTGGTTCGTTACATTGGCAACACTTTCCGTTCTCGTCGATTCCAGCGGGGCATGATGTGCAAGACTGATACCGCCAGTCAACATCTGTTCTTACTTCTGTTATCGTTCCGTGGCATTTGTATACCTCATTATGTTCCAATTGTTTCATTTAATCGGAAATGTTCAAAGGTATATCATATCAGTAGGTATGCGATGTCTATCGACATTACCTGATCGTCGACATATGCTTGTAGAAGCTCTGCAGTGGTTGAAGTGACCATATCTTCTGCGACCTCAGCATCGAGGACTCTTATTTGAACGGGTTCCTGGTCCCTGTAGGGTGGTATGGCAATGCAAATAATAATATGTGGCTAATCTAGTATATGTGAGATCGGGGACATGGTTCATGTGCGTTTTTTTTTATTGTGGGGGCAAACGGTTACCTTTGCAGTAATATTCTAGTCTCTGGCAAGTCCAAGTCGAGGAAGACCTTGGTCCCATATGTGGATTGTAATTGGTAATCTCCTACATCGGTGTTGTAGTCTTTGTTAATAGGTGTGATATGTGCAGCATTATTATAGGTAAAAAGATCAGTCAAATGTGATTAGACTAACCGTAATTAAATCAAAGCAATTTAACTAATATGATTTGTAACAATAAAAAACTTAAAACCAATTAGTTTAAAATGGTTCCTATGTGACTGCAAATCAAGATTCAACGGGTACCTAATATTTACGTTAATAACATATTAACGCGTGTCCATTAGACACATGTTAGAAAAATCGTTAACCTAATACCTACATAATATTAAGTGACATTATAATATTTGGCTTTATTATACACTTTAACTAAGTTAATAACATAATATTAAGCCTACGTTCCCTTTTTATTGTCCTTTCGACTTTGTATAGTCGTACTAAACCACGGGTTTATAAACAATCGAGACGAATGGAGAAGTACTGTTTAGTGCTAAGCCTAAATGCGTAGAAATCAGAAGTAGCAGTAGAAGTAGATGAGTAGGAGTGAGTTTGAAAGAGGAGAAAAGAGAAGTAGTACTGGTAGTACGCTGCTGTGTCAAAATATGTGCATCCACATATACATGTTACATGTTCCATGTACATTTTCCTTGGCATTGAAGTGGCGTAGGTTTATGTTGTCTTATTTTCTCATATCACACATACAGAGTAGTGAACAACTTTTTTGAAAATCATGGTTTTTATAATCATATGTGACAGACTCGAGCATGTAAATTTACATATATTCAAAAATATTAACGATAAAAGTTGATAAACACAAGTTTATTACCTTCATAATTTATGACCCTTGCAGATGTGATGGCTACGACCATGTCATGTCCATTTTGCCGGCTAATTTCTTCTGTAATGTAGTCAGACGCATCACTCCATAAAGTCACGTTCACTATTTTTTCCCTGCATGTAGTCATTATATTGCGGTAAGTTAATTACTTTACACGTAGCTTTCATCTTGTATTTGTATATGACGTAAATGTGTTCGACCATTTTTTGTTAGCACCTCCCTTTTCTCCTCGATCGTTTTCAGGAAGCCAACAACATCTGCACCATGTTGTTAAAAAGAGTGAATAGACAAATAGAGTGTTTAGATAGTAAAATTGTTGCATTTTATAGTGCATGTGTCGGTGTACGTGCCTATCAAATAATCATTTTTGTTGTTGCGTTCTTCCAATTTGTCGAGTGGGAGGAATTCGAATTTGTGGAGTGGAATACTTTGAGTTTGATCCTTATCCTCCTATGTCGATGTAAATGGGGTGTACTTGATGCTGTGTGGGTTTTCTTATACTGGTTTGTACGATCTATTATTTTTCCCCTCGTGCAGCACGCCTTCATATGAGGTCACCCACCGTTTGGGTATTGTTGCATGAATATGGTTTCCCTGACCATAATAAGATGAAACAAAATGATCATCAATTTTTTAGCACCGGCAAAAATAGACAGGGAATCAAAATGGTTGTCCAATTGAAGAGTTGGGACCTCACCTCTTTGTCTAATAGCACCATGTCTAACGACAGTGGGGGGCTGTTTTTGTTCGGTGTTACGCGTCATATCGTTGTGGGTCGTGTTGTTATCTGATATTTGGACTTTGAGGGGACCAAGCCTGCAATGGTAGTTCTTATTGGCGCCATTTGTTTTCTTTGTTGTCTGTGGTTTGGCTATTTTGTTAGCAATATTGTGTCGCGTATTTTAGCTTGGGTGTTAAAAGAGTGTATTGGTAGAGTAGTGTGCATAGGGTATTTATATGCAGCTAGTATAGTAATGTGAGAATAAAAGTTTAGAGGAATCATTTTATTCATTACGTAATTGAATGTGTCATTATCATTGTTATTTAACTAAATATTTTGAGGAATCTTGTCACCTAGAATCTACATCATCAATGAGGAAGAAGTTAAAGAGCTTACATTTCAATAATAACTGACTTTGATTGCTTTACCTAGGATTCTACATCATCAATGAGGAAGAAGTTGATGAGTTCCTCACTTTGGATTCTATCTAACTTGACTTTATGTATTCAACTCCCGTCTTTTCAATTCCTACCCATTCGCATCGCGCCAAGTGTCCTACCTTAGAATTGAGCATTTGTTGAATAGAGCATGGAGAGTGCTTTGCCTACACATCTTCGGATCAGGCGATTTAATTTCTCAACGGTAATAGGGTGGGAATTGATCATGCTCGTTGTACACTTGGTTGGTGTAATGGAAAAGACAAACACTCATTCTCATAGGTGGTGGATTATAATGGAGGAAGATGAAGAGGATGGTAGGTGGTCGAAATTTATTACTTAACTTAGGATTCTAAGTAATCAATGAGAAAGTAGTTTAAGGGTTTCTTCACTTTGGATTCTAAATAATAAATGAAGAAGAAGTTGAGGGGTTGAGGGGTTGTAACTAATAATAACCAACTTCCTCATTGATCATGCATTCAACTCCATTTCTTCACTTTGGATTCAAAGTAATAAATGAAGAAGAAGTTGAAGGGAATGGTAGTTCTTATTGGCGCCATTTATTTTGTTTGTTGTCTGTGGTTTGGCTATTTTGTTAGCAATATTGTGTCGCGTATTTTAGCTTGGGTGTTAAAAGAGTGTATCGGTAGAGTAGTGTGCATACGGCATTTATATGCAGCTAGTATAGTAATGTGAGAATAAAAGTTTAGAGGAATCATTTTATTCATTACGTAATTGAATGTGTCATTATCATTGTTATTTAACTAAATATTTTGAGGAGTCTTGTCACCTAGGATTCTACATCATCAATGAGAAAGAAGTTAAAGAGCTTACATTTCAATAATAACCGACTTTGAAGTCTCTTGATTGATACATAAGGACGATTATTATAACGGACGACTATAAATCATGGATGTAATAATAACCGACTTTGATTGCTTTACCTAGGATTCTACATCATCAATGAGGAAGAAGTTGATGAGTTCCTCACCTTGGATTCTACCTAATGAATGAGAAAGAAGTTGAAAGAGATTAGATTTCACCATATTAGCTAATGAATGAGAAAGACGTTGAAAGGTTGTAGGTAATAATAACCGACTTTGATTGGTTTACTTAGGATTCTACATCATCAATGAGGAAGAAGTTGATGAGTTCCTCACCTTGGATTCTACCTAATGAATGAGAAAGAAGTTGAAAAGTCCTAACTAATAATAACTGACTTTATGTATTCAACTCCCGTCTTTTCAATTCCTACCCAATCGCATCGCGCCAAGTGTCCTACCTTAGAATTGAGCATTTGTTGAATAGAGCTAGGTGGGTGGAGGTTGTTTTGGATTCTTGTCTCGATGACTACACATCTTCGGATCATGCGATTTAATTTTTCAACGGTAATAGGGTGGGAATTGATTATGCTCGTTGCAGGAAACACTTGGCTGGTGTAATGGGAAGGGAAACATCCATTGATATAGGTGGTGAATTATAAGTGTTAAGCTTTCAACCATAACTCCCTCCTTTTCCACTTCCACTTCATAACTCCCTCCTTTTCCACTTCCACTTCATAACTCCCTCCATAAATCCTTCCTCCTTTTCATCTTTCTTTTCATACCTTTTCATCTTCCACTTCATAACTCCCTCATTTTCATCTTCTACTTCATAACTCCTACATTTTCATCTTCCACTTCATAACTTCCTCCTTTTCATCTTTCACTTCATACCTTTTCATCTTTCACTTCATACCTTTTCATCTTTCATCCAATAGTATAGCGACACGTGGCTTGCTTTAGCTCCATACCTTTTCATCTTCCGTCCAATAGTATCGCGACACGTGGCTTGCTTTAGCTTTGAGATTTGGGGAAATGGAGGATGGAGAATGCTTTGTTTTCCTTTTAATATAATATATAGATATAGATTCTTGAAAGCTTCATTATTGTTACCAACCACAATCATGTCATCAACGTAAACTAACACTCCAAAGGGGGACTACTTTTTACCATCGGCGCTTTACTTCTTACCGTCGGCGTTAATTATGTGAAATGACGACTTTGTCCTTGGTATTTATTCTCAAAATAATATTACTTTTACATTTTATAGATTATCGATTATTAAAACTCGTTAATAAAACCGTCTTTTTCGATTATCGTAATAAACCAAAACCGACTTCCTATATAATTATTTACGCAAAATGATGAGTTCTTCTTTGCAATTATTTCTCGAAATATTATCACATTTACATTTTATAGAGTATCGGTTTATTAGAACTCGATAATAAAACCGTTTTTTGGATTATTGTTACGCCTCTGATTTTAAACAGTTAATTAGATTAAATAACGACTTAATACAATTTAATAAACGTAATTAACTAATACGAGTAATATGCAAATTAAATCCTAATTAATCTACGACAAGTCGACAAGCAATATTTATTATACAGATCGATGCAAATTAAAATAAAACAATCCGGAAATGGGTCAGGTCAAGTGGGTTTTTCGACCCACCTAAGGGTCGTATTACTTTCTCTATAATACTTGAAAGTTTTAAGACATGAAGTATAAGGTAGTGAAATTGATTACATTGACAACATTTCATACAAGTGGCTTGGGGTTGAATCCTCTTGTTTACACATTTAAATAACGCTATTAACAAGGGTTCATACAAGTGGCTCGGGATCTCGAATCCTCTTGTTTACACATTTATCTTTTGAAAAATAATTAAAATTTACAAAATAACGCTATTAACAAGGATCGAACCCCTGGCCTATTGATTAGCAGGCAAGTAACTAAACCACTACACCACCATCAACAAACTGATGTTTCAAATGGTTGAAAACTATCTTAAAAGAGAAAAAAAAACCCAGAAAAATGGCTTCGTCGAAAAAAACCGTCGACTCGCCGATGGGGTAGTCGACCAATTTCTTCGACTCGTCGATGGGGTAGTCGACAAATGGCTTGGTCGAAAAAAAACCGTCGACTACCCCATCGGCGAGTCGACGGTTTTTTCGACCAAGCCATTTTTCCGGGTTTTTTTCTTTCTCTTTTAAGCTAGTTTTCAACCATTTGAAAGACTACTTTGTTGATGGTGGTGTAGTGGTTTAGTTACTTGCCTCCTAATCAATAGGTTTGGGGTTCAATTCTTGTTAATATTGTTATTTTGTAAATTTTAATTATTTTTTCAAAAGACAAATGTGTAAACAAGAGGAATCAATAGGTCATGGGTTCGATCCTTGTTAATAGCCTTATTTTGTAAATTTTAATTATTTTTTCAAAAGAAAAATGTGTAAACAAGATGATTCGAACCCAAGTCACTTGTATGAAATGTTGTCAATGTAACCAATTTCACTACCTTATACTTCATGTCTTAAAACTTTCAAGTATTATAGAGAAAGTAATACGGTAAAAAGTAGTTGCGCAATAAAAACTTCATCTCGATTAAATGTGACCAAAGAATAATCGACCAAGGACTGGACAAAACCGTATTTTTTCATCGATACAGTCAGTTTTGCGAATCAATTCTGAGAGGCTTGTTTTAATCCATAAATAGATTTGAGCAATTCACATACCTTGCCTTCTTTCCCTCGGTCAAAGCCTTGCGGAACCATTCTTCATAAAGCAATCACTCTTTTATTCTGCTGAAAACACAACGTAATCCATTCTTAAAATGCATATGTATAAACTTCAGAAACTTCATTTCCATCCGGTAAGGCCGACCCTAAAGCAGCGGTCAATTTTTCTTTTAAAATTCAAAAAGATTCCTTACACCTCTCATCTCTATGAAATTTCGTGGTTTTATACATTAGTGTAGTTATTAATCTATCTATTTTGGAAAAATCATTCACAATCTCCTATAGTAACTAGCTAAACCCAAAAGATACGAATTTCAGCCACAGATTTCGGTCTAGGTCACTACTCCTTAACAACCCTAGCGGGATCTACCGATTCTCCATTCTTAGATATAATATGCCCCAAAATTACTGGAACCAACCAAAAAATTCACACCCCGAAAATATAACATATAACTATTTTTCTCTCAAGATGTCTAAGACAATTCGTAAATGTTCTTCATGCTCTTCTTCATTCTTTGAATAAATCATTATCTCATCAATGAATATCAAAATAAAACTAGTTTCGTTACCCGTGAAAATCACGGGTGCGTTTCAAGTAAATTGTGCAAACTTAACCTTAAATAAAATAGTCGTCGTGTTGTATGCACTCGTAATCTCGGATGCAAAAACTTATGTGCATGAACGAACTGTAATTCACGTGCTTTGTTCTGAATAAACAAATAACATTATTTATGTGAATATTAATCGTAATACTTCCAAATTCATATAACAATATAATCTCAACGTACACGGTTATAAACGTATGAAGTCGAATGGAAGAGAGCTGAGTATTGATAGCATTGTAGTCTCGTGATGTCATGTTATCTACATCGACATATAATTATATAATGGAGTAATAAATTATGATTCATCTATTTTTCTAGCTAACACTACTAAAAAACATCAAATAGACAACTGTTTTTTTTCGCAATAGATAATTGACTTACAATAGTTGAGTAGTTTGGAGTTGTATATTGGTCTAAGCATAGACATCTGTTTTCCAACAGTTGTCTATTCATTAATAGACAACTGTTTTCTAAAATAACAGTTGTCTATTTCTTGTATAGACATCTGAGCTTTGATAATATTAGATGTATATTTGTTAAGTAGACAACTGTTTTCTAAATACAACAATTGTCTATTCCTTAGTAACCAACTGGTTTATATGAAATATATTACGGGTATTTGACCTATACATTAGCGAAACATAAGAAATGAATATCATATGGAATTAAAGAAGTTCCATTTTTATAAAATCCAACATGCAAAAGGTACAAACCATTATCCAGTTACATCCAAAAGATACATAAAAACCATATATAATTCAACATTATAACATCTCATTTATACAACTTTATCGGATACATCATATACTACTTCGTACTAATTATTAAGAAAATAATCCGCCCATAAGTTGCGAACCTCATCAATACCTTAGCTCCAAACGCACCAACTTAATTAACTGTGCTCTTGTTCACCTTGATCGAGAATAGAATGAAAGTACCTCATTTGGTTTTCGTTGGCCTCCAACATAGTTCACCTTGATTGAGAATAGAATGAAAGTACCTCATTGGGTTTTTGTTGGCCTCCAACATAGTGGCCTCTCAAAAGCCAAAAGGGCAGCACAATACACGGTGATCTACAGAGAAAAGGTTGACTTAACTTCAAGAAGTTTATGATACACAACAAGATATTATGGAGATAGTTTGGTATTTTATCTATCATATTTCTTATTCCTCAAGGCATATAGCTTGTATAAAGGTCTTGGTAAGTTAGTAATGATCCATCAAGAATTTTATGAATGAAGTTGTGAGATTAATTTCCGACTAGCCCAACCTGGAAGTAGTCATGACCCATTTCAACAAATCCGATCTAACTAATCCAATTGCGACTTCTACTAGCCTATACAATAATATACAACCCGAATATAAGTAGAATGTTCTGGTTGCCAAAAAATAGACGATCCTGAATGTATGAGTGATGGGTGGAAGAAGGATGATGACCACCCAAAATTTGGAAAAAGAAAGGGTTAAAGGATAAGAGGAAAGTGTACCTTAGGATGGCTACGACTGAATGTGTGAGTGATCCTAAGGATGCCAACACCCCATCAGTAATTTGGAAGCAGGTAATCAGCGGTCAAAAAAGGGGTAGACAGACAGGTGTAGCCTCCAAATGGCTCTAATTATAAATCTACCTCGCGTCAACCCCTGCTTGTGAGGGTTCAAGATCGAAGGCAGCTCTGAAGTACTACGTACATCGAGAAATATACAGTAAGTCAGTTTTGAGAAGAATTGATGAAACAAAGGGAATGTGTGAGTGAATCATATCGCCATAACAATCAGCTCACCTGAAAGGCAGAGATGATGAATGCTGCTGATTCATCTCATCATTTGTATAAGCATTGTCCAAGACTTGAAATTGAACCAATCCCACCTTTAATGTAGCTGCCTCAGGAGACGTTAAAAGTTCTTTCCTTACATTAGTCCCAGAAAAAGCACCTGCAACGATTAATTCCGCCTAATCTAATATGTTTTCTAAATCTACTTTTATCGATATTAATCTGTTGTTTACCAAAGATAGATGACGTTAATATAGTGATATTAAGACAGAGATATCCTAGATGACGCTCATGTCATGGTCTAAAAAGGATTAAAGTATAATAAGGACGGTTTTGCTAATAAAATGATAAGAGATTAATTGTGTGGTTATAGGGAATTGGGGATCCATCCATCCGCATGGTGATAAAATTATGGTTCAGAATGATTAAGAAACCGATTGATGGAATTTCTCCCTCCTCATCGACTTATTATCCATTCAACTTGCATTGCCATTTGTCTCTGCCAAAACAGCACTTTGGGCTCTATCGTCATTGACCTTCTTCACCAAACTTAGTTTAGTTCTCCTATTATTTATATACTATTATTCCCATACTCCCATTATTAGCAGACAAACATTGATTAATTATAAGCAGCCTGTATGTTTAAATTGACATGTACAGTAGTAAAGGTGGTTAATTAATTAATGCTGTTGGTTTCGGTACGGTTTCAACTTTTAATTTACTTCTAAGCAGCCTCCATTTCAGTTACACATATATATAATCTAGATCTCCCACATATACATATCAACTTATGCATTAGTCCATTATTCAGCACTGAATTTGCTCAAACATCCACACACCATTAAAAATAAAAACCTATCACAATTCACAAATAGCTAATCAAATCACAGATATTGATCATTTTGATTCAACGAAGAACACACTTAGTCACAGTCACACTACATGGTAATGTCGTCTTAACCACTAGGCAAGGACAACTACAGTACAAATATTGATCATGAAGAAAATAGAATTAAGAAAGGGAAACGAAAATTAAAAGGGTAGTCAGGAATCGGAAAGACAATAATGCAAATTGCAATATGAATGGAGTAAAATAAAAGGAAGTGAACAAACAGAGATATCGTGTGATATATCAGCAAGTTCTTCTTTAGCCTTCTTAGCAATCCAGAAGCTTCCTGCTGCCGATTATGCTGCCTACCGTTGACAGTGCTTTCTCCATTCTCTCCTCGATCTCAAAACGGATTGCAACAAAGTGCAATCAAACAAAAGTTTCAAATAACTGACAAATGTCAAATAAGCGACTCGGGGATTATATTCATCATAATTAGGTGATGTACATGTACTGACGAGTCATAAACCCACAATTGGTTTCTAATCACTGAACTAATACATAGGAGAAACCCAAAATCAGAAGAGAGGTGGGGGTCATGAAGAGGATTCAAATCCAGCTTCTCAACCCCTTTCAAAAACCGCACCACTATATATCTCAGCCACAAATCCACCTCAACCGCCACTCTTTGGCGACGTAACCTCATAGCAGCAGCCACACTACACCCTCACCAACTATCAACATCATCTCTCCTTTTACTCACTTACCCACGTGGATCCTTACTGGCTCAATGTAATCTAGAGTGAGGGATAAGAAGGTTCATTCATTATCGACCATGAAAACTAGCAAAGAAGTTCATCCATTATCCATATGTCATTCTTTTTTTGTTCCACCTTGCTCGCAATAACAAATCATTTTCAGTCAGGCGAGATTGGACACAGCAATACAAAATACGACTCTCCCACAGAAACTGTAGGTTTGCAATACCATCAGGAAAAGACAAGAGAAGGTACTCAATGACTACACGATAGGGCTTGCATAAATAGCATCTGCATTACAGCTATATGAGAGAGCACTTGAAGAAGAAAAAATTGAGCAAATGACACTAACTTCGAGATAAATTATCTGTAGTTCACTTCACAAGACAGGGTCAAGAGCTCAAGATACTAATCTGTACCAGAAAGAGAAGACAAGCTATCCCAATCAAGTTTAAAATAGAAATCCAGGATAGAAACATGGTTATAGTTTTTTTTTCGAATAAATAAAGTATGTGGGGTACTATTACTACATAAACCAAAAATGGAACAGAAATGCCATAGTATGCAATTCAAACAGTAAAAAGAATATCAAGAAAACTCATATCTCCCTCAAAAGCATTAGATGTATGAAGACAGAACTCTCAGAAGAGGTGAGGTGGGCAGAAGGCAGGAAAACAGGGAGGAGGCACGACTGCATGGCCTACATGTGTATGGGGTTGGTGCGACAACGCTTGAAGGGGTAAAGAGGGAGAGTGAGGGGAAGGGACAATAAAGATGGAAGAGAGAGGGTGAGGATGGCGTGAGGGTTATTGACTAGTTGGAGACTCAACTGGAGGGTTCATTCATTATCGAATGCGAAAATTAGCAAAGAAGTTCATCCATTATCTTTATGTAATAATCCTCTTTTCCCAGCTTGCTGGCAATGGCAAATAAATCAATGTTGGGCTATATTGGACCCACAATAAACACAATATGCAACCCTTCTAATTGAACTGTGGGTTCGCAATAATATCAGGAAAAGAGAAGAGAGGATTAGCTGAATGACTAATACGTAGTATAAGATAGCTTGTACAGTGCTTGCATAAATAACATCTTCCTTACGGCTATATGAGTGAGCACTTTGAAGAAAAAAAATTGGGCAAGAGACACTAACTTTCAGAGAAATTATCCATAATTAACTTTACATAATGAAGTCAAGATACTAATCTGTACCAGAAAGATGAAAAGCAATGCCAATAAAGTTAAAAATAAAAATCCAAGATAGAAACATAGTTATAGGTTTTTTTTAATAAATAAAGTATGTGGGGGACTGGGGGTACTATTATTACAGAGACCAAAAAAAAGGAACAGAAACGCTGTAGTATGCAATTCAAACAGTACAAAGAAGTACAAAGCACACAGACTAAAATCAAGGAAAAAAACTTACGGAGCCATCCAACGGTAAGTTCCTGTTTCTGGAGTCATTCCTTCAGTCTGGACCTCAATCCTGGCGACTCCAAAGTCTGCAATTTTGATGGACTTATCAGAAAATATCAAAAGATTGTCTGATTTCAAATCCCAGTGAATCAGTCCAAATCCATGGACATATTCCATTCCTCTAGCGACATCCAAAGCTTGCTTAACTGCTATTTTCAAAGGAACAGAACGATTGTGCCTCTTTGTCAAGAACTGACGAACTGAACCACCCTTTGCATATTCAGTAACGATGCACCAAACCATGGGTTTAAGACAAGCTCCAATAAACCGGACTATGTTAGGATGCTTCAGTGTAGCAAGCATCATAACTTCTTGCTGAAACTGTTGCTCCATCAGTTGGGCCCTTTCCTGATCATTCTCGGGCCTCTCCAAAATCTTTATAGCAACCTCCTTGCCTTCATAAGTTCCTCTATAGAGTTTCCCTAACGCTCCTTGTGCAAATGCATCACCCATATAAAGCTTCCTCAAGTCAATTGTCCACTCCTCAAAATTCTTGAGCCCTTCAGTTGGGAAATTAGGATCCATAAGAGCTTGAGCAAGTGCGTCATCACTAAGAGCATGGGTAACCCTTCCCCGATTAACACTCCCAACAACCGAATAGTCCTTGACACGTTTCAATCCTTGGTGACCCAACATACGAGTGTGAGAATCATTAGAACCCACACTGCTGTTATCAACAGACATTGCTACAGAACCTCCACCATTGCTGGCTTGCAAGCTTGCATAACTGTCAATGGACATGTTGGAATTATCACCAAGTTTGTGATAAAAGTCATAAAATTTTCCATCATCGTTGTTGATGCCTATAATTCCTGTAAACTTTGTCGCCTCTAACATCTTGTTCCCCGGCCCCAGGTAAGCAAGCTGTTTTCGCTTATTACTTGCACAACATCAACACATCAAAGAAACACCAGACTAAGACTAAGTGTGCCCCTATATGAAACCATGAGAGGATTCAGTTACAAATAATCCTAAAATATTCATCAAGTTGAACCCATAGCACAAGCACAAGACTACTACAGTACAGTAGTGAGTAGCTGAAAGGCCTTCTTAAATACTCGAGTCTCAGATGACTGGGACGTACACGTACCCAATCTTCTATTTACAATATAATGAGGCTGTTCCTGGATGACCCATAATGAATGAAAGTGCATCCAGTGAGGATGAAAAGCATGGGTGCCACTTTATAATCCAAATCAAGAGAAGATGAGACCGAAAACATTAGGCAATCTTATGATTCCAATACGCTTGGATTCAGAAGGACCATAATTAAATGTACCACAAGTGTATTAGTATACTATCTTCCTTCACCTTGCTCTTAAAAATAGCATCAAGTAATCGGTAATACTCCTATGTTGTAGGGATTACTCGCATATACAATAGTAATGATTTAAAGGAAGAAGAAGAAGACACAAAATCAAGAAAGCCCAGAAGTTTCGGTCTTCATTTCACACTTTAATTTCAAGTGTTAGCACATGATAAAGCAAGCAAATAGTGAGCTACCACCATAAGAAATCCCTAATTGATGACAAACCATATAGTACTCCTATTATAATACAATACTCCGTTGTAGTAGTAGTAATAGGGGAGGGGGCGGGGGAGGAGAAAACGCGTGAAATTGAGGTTACAGTGAATGAAGAAATAAAAAAAATATATACTCTACAAAATTGAAGTTAGGTGGATCAAATAAAAAAAACAAGGAACATAATCAAAACATAGTAAAAAATAAAATAAAAATGATGTGGACCTGGAATTGAAGAAATGATAAATACGGCGTGGATGGAAGACTAGAGCAGAAGACGAAGAAGAAGAAGAAGAAGACTGAAATCGATGAGCCGAAGAAGAAGAAGAAGGATTGATTAATTTGGGGAAATATGAATCATCAAATTGAATTGATGATGAACCGATATTTGGAGTATTTTTATTTATTTTATTTTATTTTATTTTATTGGGTCAAGAAGAAGAAGAAGAGGCGACCCAACAAGGGAGAGAGAAAGATAAAGAAAAAGAGAGAAGAAAGAGGAGAGGAAGAGAGATGAGAGAGTGAATGAATGAATTGAAGTAGTTTCTCTCTCCGTCTAGCAGTGTAGGTGTAGCCTCTAGTAGTCATTCTAGTCTAGTGGAAGTATCCTAGCGCGGTAAAGCACCAGTACCTAGGCAGAGGCAGCCTCAACACAAACACAAATGTCACGCTCACTTCTTTCCAACATTTATTTTCCATCTCCATTCCCATAAAAAAAAAACTCTACCCGGTATTCCTATATTTTTCACTTTTCTATATGGTACTCCTACCTTCTTTATATTTATACATGGTACCCCTGAAGTTTACTTTTATGTAGAGCCCCAAAAGTTTTTTTATTCATCAAGTTTTGTCGTTAGATTATGTTTTTACTTAGGATTAAGACTTCAATACTCCGTATCATTTAATTTGAATAATTGACAAGTAATTGAGCTTAATTTAAGTGTTATCATTTTATTTGACAATATAACGTCAAAAATATAATCAGTTTAAATTCGGAGTATAACTGCAAACACGTACAAAATTGTTAGTTTATGTTCAATTATCGGTTAATTAGGTATGTTAAATGACGTTTAACTTTTAATCTTGAACATAAAAATGTAATTTGTAGCCAAAACATGACGGGGAAAAAAGGTTTAGGGGGTACCAACAGGGGCGGACCCACAGTTTTAAATCTTCAAAGGCCCCCCCAGTCCATTTAGAAATAAGTGGGTTTTTTAAGATTAATCATGGCAGGGGTTTGAATCCCAATTGCTATATTTTTTGAATAATTAAAGCTCTGTAGCTATTCAAAAGATAATGTAACATGAGGTCAATCATGTAACAAACTTTACAACCTCATATTTAATGTCATAACTTAATGAAAATTTCTATATATTATACTTAAACTATTTATCAAAACCTTGCAAATATTTGTCTCAATTTTTTCCTATATAATGTAATTAGTTTATTTAATTTGGTAATGATTTTAATAACCGTGTGATAAAAATTATGATTTAAAACATATATAAGCATTTTTTGACAAGTCTCATTGTTCATTATTATATAGAAAAAATATCGTAAAAATAGTTTTAAAATGCAAAAATGTCGGAAAAAAAATAGTGCCCCCCTAGCTGAAAAATCCTAGGTCCGCCACTGGGTACCAATAAACATAATACTCCCTCCGTTTTTTTAATTTTTGCCCCGTATTCTTTATTTGACAAGTTTTTATTTTTTGCCCCACTTCTTAACTTTCCTTATTTGTCATGTATATATTACCATATTATCCTTATACTTTTCTATTATTTATCCATTATGCCATTGAATTGATTAAACTAACATTATGATTTTGGGTAAGGGGTAGACTGATCTAATTGATGGAGGTGATTGATGCTTAATAATTGGGGGAAAGATGACTAAGATTGTGATGGTAATTATGAAGAAGGTAATCTGGGAAAAGTGGGTATGATTTAGTAAAAAAGTTGGTATGATTTAGCATGTCCCAAAATATTGAGTATATACTCCCTCCCATTCTTTGGAACCTACCATTTGATTAAAATATACCTCACATATATTCAACTTATGGTAGGTTTCCAAAGAATGGAGAGAGTATTAATTTTGGTAATATTATTATCAAAAAAAATTGTATGAATGTTAGATCTCTTATTCCATTAAAAAAAAAAGAGAACACCCTACAAAGATATACTCCATATCAATACTTTGCAAAGAGCAAAGAAGAGAAATTATTAAAAAAAAGGCCCCCACTAATGAAAACAAGCTATACACAGTTATTCAATATGTAATCTAAACTTGACATTAGTTTTAATCATATCATAAGTTTATGAGCAATGACATGCTCAAAATCACTGAAAATTCTTCAATTTTGTAACTCAAGATATGATAAATAGTAGCACATAAGGTCACTTTCCTCCGCTCTACCTTTTCATGTTTGCTTGTGATGAGAATATCGCATTCTTCTTAATTCCTACACCATGTACAGGTTCCAGCACCTTTACAAGGGTCGTGCATCCACTGTAAAACGTCCTTCCATAGGTGAGTATTGTAACTGCAACCAAAGAATAGATGCATGTGTGTCTCCATATCAACCATGCACAAGATGCAGCGAATTGGGAGTATTATACCTCGAGCTTGCATCTTATCCATGGTAGCCAACTTCTGTTGTACAACAAGACAGCAAGTAATTCTATGTCTAGGGAGAATAGAGTGTGCCTGAATAGCCTTCATCCAATGCATCTTCCTGAATTTTGTCTAAATCAGCTATAAGGTTCCAAGAGATTGAATTTTCGCCCCTTTACTCACTTGCATATCAGGTTCCTACTGTTAGCTTCATCTCCAACCATGATGCGCGTATTTTATATACACTTTTTATACCTTTTATACGCGCATTCTCGTGTTTATTGAATAGTGAAAACTATTATTTTGCCCCGAATTGGCTACTTTGTGGTTGTATTGTCATTTTGCAGAAACGGAAGACAAAGGAGCTAAAACGAACCAAAACCGGGCCAAAACGAAGCTGGAAGGAGCTGTTCGCTGAAACGAGCGATAGTCGACCGACTATTAATATAGTCGGCCGACCATGACGATAGTCGACCGACTATTACGATAGTCGGCCGACTATTCTGGAGCTGCAGAGATCAAGTTGATAAACGATTAGTCGACCGACTATTACAATAGTCGGCCGACTATTCCCTGAACCGCGGGCAGGTTTCGTGATCAGCAAGAAATTTCCTAAACACAAAGGAGTTTCCTAAACAGTTTTTAACTCATTTAATTTGTATAAATAGGGCTTTTCAGCCACATTAGAATTAACTTCTTCACAACTTCTACACAACTCCCACTTCTCTTTAGATTTCTTTTAGACTTCTTCTCTACTCTTATTCTCTCTAGTTTTAATTTCTTCCTAAAACTCGGTTATTGTAAGAACTTTTGGATTCGAATCGCCTTCATTCCTTCGGTAATTTTATTAATCTTTCTTCCTTCTTCTTTGATTGATTTATTAATCGGTAATTTTATTCGTCATGTTTAATCTAGTAAATTCTTTTATTAATCTTGTTGTTCTTAATTTAATTATGAGTAGCTAATTTCCCTCGCTAGGATTTAGGGGATCTGCGAATTGAATGTGGTCGCTAAATAATTTATAGATCTGTCAATAAAATTGTGTCTGAGTTGTCAATTGTAGCATTTAATTGAGATTAATTGATTAAGTCGACGTAATTGATTAATTGAATTCGGTAAACTTGAACCTAAGATCGGAAGCCTGGTAAAAGTTAGACCTGCTACAACACATTAGTATGCCCTAATAAGATCGGAAGCCGTTAGAAGCATGCTAGGGTGAATAGCGGACCGGAAGGACCTTTTCAATACCCCTTAGACCAATATCTGCGACAGACCTGTGATTTAGACCGTGACCATATGAGATTCGTAGTGAACCGACAATCCTAGTTTTCTCTCCATATATTTATTCATCTTAAATTCATCTTATTTTATTTTAGTTATTTCTTCTCTTTTAGTTTTCTCTTCCTTCACTACTTTAGTTTAGATAAATACAAAACCAACAAACCCCCGATTTGTTACGTAGATAGACTTTAATTACGAGTAGAATTTATTTGTCTCCCTGTGAATTCGATCCCGACTTCCCTAGCTATATTTTTAGTTAGACCGTAGTTGGTTATTTTTGATAGGTATACGACTAGCTTATCAAATTTTGGCGCCGTTGCCGGGGAGACGGTTAATTTTACCTGTCGTTTTAGTTTATCTTTTGTCTCAGGGAACTTTCAGTTTCTTGGGGCGATTATTATTATTATTATTATTATTATTATTATTATTATTTTAGTCATTTTTATTGGTTCGTTTTATATCTAGATTTTATTTTTCTAAATTTTTATTTTTAATTTTATTTCTTTCTTCTCCCCGTCTTAGTTTTTTTATATCTTTGATTTTCTCACCATGCCTACTTTAGCCGACCATAATACACCAAAATCAGAGTTGTTTGCTTCACCTATTAACCTTGGGAATTTAGAGGGTCTATAGACTTCTATATTGACCCGGGATATATTGATTTAGTGGAGCAGAATGCATTCCATGGGTTTGAGAGTGAGGATGTATATGAACTTCTTAAGAATTTTGTGGATTATTGTTGTTTGGTGAGGAGAGGTGATTTACCCATCGAGACGATATTTCTCATGCTATTTCCTTTTTTTCTTAAAGGCAAAGCTCGGAAATGGTTACACTTACACCCTCCTAACACCTTCTCCTCTTGGGAATCACTAGCTCTAGCATTTCTTAGAAATTACTTCCCTCCTGCTAAAACCGCCAAGTTTAGACGAGACATTCTTAACTTTAAACAGGGCGAGTCTGAGAGTTTGAGTGATTCTTGGAGTAGGTTTAAGAGCTTATTGAGAGCATGTCACCATCATGGCATTCCACTTTGGCTTACTACATTAACCTTCTTTGACAACTTGCTCCCTCATCATAGAGATTTGATACTTGTTGCATGTAACTAGAAATTTTATGATTTGGAAGTAGAAGAAGCTCATGTTTTGATTGAAATAATAGCTAGTGGGCATGACCATCGAGAATTTGGGAGAGGACCACAACCTAGAGATAAGCCACAAGTTTCTTCTTTGTTGAGTGAAGGGATTGATTCTTACTCGCTTGGTGATGTGTCTGATGCTCATGTATGTCATGTTTCTTCTCCTCTTAACAGTATGAATGTTATGCATGATATTCCATCTTGCCCACACTTTATGAACATTATTGATGAAGATGATGATGAGTATAGTATTCAGTCTCACCTTGTTCCCCCAACCCCTATGATTTCTAA
The DNA here is from genome assembly GCA_958450325.1 of Agrostemma githago. Lineage (NCBI taxonomy): Eukaryota > Viridiplantae > Streptophyta > Magnoliopsida > Caryophyllales > Caryophyllaceae > Agrostemma > Agrostemma githago. The sequence continues at coordinate 7,849,437 of OY288259.1, read as the reverse complement.
CTTGATGCAGGATGATGACTTGCATTTCTTGGATACTTGTGAACCACCTTATTCTCCTTCGGAGCAACTTTCATACCCTTTAGACGATCCTTCTTCTCATTTTGTGAATATTGTTGTCGCAAATAATGATTGTGAGATGGAAAGTGTGATATTCGAGGAATATGTGTGTATTGATGCTTTGAATGATATTCCTTGTGAGGATAACATTGAGGATTTTGGTTCATCTGAATTTGAGAGTGTGTCATTTGATGTCAATTTTGAGATTTTGGAAAGAGAGTTGAACAAAGGAGAAGCCCGTGAGCGTGAGAGGAAACATCAAACGGATGAAAGTTGGGAAGAGAGTGCAATTTTGAATGATACTTTGAGTGATGAGCTTTTCAGTATTGAGGATACTTGGGATTGCGAATTTGATTTCTTTGAAAAACCTATTTTAGAGAAATTTGACTTCTCCCATTATTTTGAAGAGGGATCTCTTTCACCCATTGATTATCTTGATCTCGATTCCCTTACACCTTTGCTTGAGCCTATGATTATGGATGAGGATTGTGAGACTCTCTTAGAAGAGATTCTTTTGGCTCTTGGTCTATCGTTTGATGGTCGTCTTCTTGAGAGCATTGAAGATGGTGATAATAATAACTCTTTCGAGGGAGTAGAAGAGTATAATTGTGATGCCGTGAGTAGTTTTGAGTCATTTGACCCTCCTCTTGTGCAATTTGAGTCAAATGATAAGACTTGGGATAATTTTGAGATATTTGGTATTTATGTCTTTTCTCATAAACTGCTCACTACTCTTCTTACTTATCATACTTATTATTGGTCATGCTTGTTAATGTTGATTTCTTATGACCACTTTGCTGCTGATTGGTCTAGCTTGTTTGACAAGCTAATGCGATCCTTGACCTATTTTTTAGGTGATTCACATAGGTTACTAAGATGTGTTTTATATATTTTCTTTGCTGCTCTTGTGTTTTTTTTTTGTTGTTTTTTGTGTGTAGGTACCGTTTTTGCAACGGAGACATCGACAATTCCGACTATGAAGAGGATGCTTCGATGCGGTTTGGGGATGTCTCCTTTATATGTATCTTGTAAGTAGTTTTTTTTTTTTTTTTCCTTTCACACTTTCATCGTCTTCCATATCTTTCCCCATATTTATTGTTGCCTCTTACTGTTTGCTATACACAATGAGGACATTGTGTGATTTGGTTTGGGGAGGGTATGCATCTGTCTGTTTTCATCCATCTGCATATTTCTTGCATTTTCGCATGCATTTTAGAAAAATCAAAAAAATCACAAAAATATGTTTTTGCATTTAGTCGAGTCTTAGTTGAGTCGGAATGCTATGTAGCGATGATGATATTGCTTTTATGTCTTCATTTAGTTGCTTATGGTAGTGCGCCATTAGAATTTTTGTATATAATTACATGCGGCATTCTCGCATCTTTGGTTAACAGTACTGAACGAATAAACTTGACTCATTGTTGGCAAACTACTCAGATTTATAAGGAATTAGAGCCTTAAACTGATGACATTCATGATCAGTTTCCTTTAGGTTGAGAGTAGTACTCCTTATGAGACATGTAATATCAAACTGCATAAGCATGACATTCGTCTCTTAGGTACCTGTACGTTTTTGACTTGTGGTTTTGACATGTGCGAAAAAAAGGCGAATCCTTTCTTTTAATTAATCCCCATGAGCCTCACATAGCCAAATTGACCTGTTTGACCCGTTTTTCAACTACATGCTATATATTGCCTACCCTAGTCAAGCTAGTAGATTAGTTGAACAGAATTGTTTTTTCCGGGTTGATTGTGGTACCGTGATGATTGGAAAAAAAGGGAATTGAAAAAAAAAAGTTGAAAAGAAAAAAATCAATGAGAAAACAAATCTTGAATGAAAGAAAAGAAAGAAAGGAAAGGAGAAAAAAAGAAAAAAGAATGAAGTGAAACAAGAAGAAGAATGTGTTTTTGCTATGAGAAAAGAATTGATCTCTCTAATTTCATAGTTATTGGTGAGAAGCGGTTTTTATAAGGCACTTGTTATTATGCCTAATTTCTTCGACTAGAGTTTGGTGAGAACGGAATGAATTTTATGTTGATTGTAGTTGTACTAGCTTGGCTTTTACCTCCACATATCCATATCGTTTTGCCCCTTCTTACCCGATTAACCTCACTTTATACCATATGTAAGTGCTTGGCACGTGTCTTTACCCGATAGAATGCGTATGGACGGTTATTAGAGATTGATTTCATGTTAGATTGCATGCATGTTCTTGTAGGTCGCAGTTTAGGTGAGTGTTTTGTCTTTCCGTTTTTACATAAACTCACAATATCACCCCATTTGTGTGATGAGCGATCCGTGAGAGTCCGACATATACAAGTCTTGCAAGGTTGAAGGTTCAGTATTGTTGTCATTGGTCAAGCTTGTTGTATGTAGTTGTTTACATTTATTTTAATTTAATCATTGCGCATTGGTTTGGGTGACTTTGGAGCATATTCCGCTATGAGCTATATACATTCCATTAGGATTGAGTTATCGTTTTGTGCTTGCTTGAGGACAAGCAAGGGTTTGGTTTGGGGAGATTTGATGCGCGTATTTTATATACACTTTTTATACCTTTTATACGCGCATTCTCGTGTTTATTGAATAGTGAAAACTATTATTTTGCCCCGAATTGGCTACTTTGTGGTTGTATTGTCATTTTGCAGAAACGGAAGACAAAGGAGCTAAAACGAACCAAAACCGGGCCAAAACGAAGCTGGAAGGAGCTGTTCGCTGAAACGAGCGATAGTCGACCGACTATTAATATAGTCGGCCGACCATGACGATAGTCGACCGACTATTACGATAGTCGGCCGACTATTCTGGAGCTGCAGAGATCAAGTTGATAAACGATTAGTCGACCGACTATTACAATAGTCGGCCGACTATTCCCTGAACCGCGGGCAGGTTTCGTGATCAGCAAGAAATTTCCTAAACACAAAGGAGTTTCCTAAACAGTTTTTAACTCATTTAATTTGTATAAATAAGGCTTTTCAGCCACATTAGAATTAACTTCTTCACAACTTCTACACAACTCCCACTTCTCTTTAGATTTCTTTTAGACTTCTTCTCTACTCTTATTCTCTCTAGTTTTAATTTCTTCCTAAAACTCGGTTATTGTAAGAACTTTTGGATTCGAATCGCCTTCATTCCTTCGGTAATTTTATTAATCTTCCTTCCTTCTTCTTTGATTGATTTATTAATCGGTAATTTTATTCGTCATGTTTAATCTAGTAAATTCTTTTATTAATCTTGTTGTTCTTAATTTAATTATGAGTAGCTAATTTCCCTCGCTAGGATTTAGGGGATCTGCGAATTGAATGTAGTCGCTAAATAATTTATAGATCTGTCAATAAAATTGTGTCTGAGTTGTCAATTGTAGCATTTAATTGAGATTAATTGATTAAGTCGACGTAATTGATTAATTGAATTCGGTAAACTTGAACCTAAGATCGGAAGCCTGGTAAAAGTTAGACCTGCTACAACACATTAGTATGCCCTAATAAGATCGGAAGCCGTTAGAAGCATGCTAGGGTGAATAGCGGACCGGAAGGACCTTTTCAATACCCCTTAGACCAATATCTGCGACAGACCTGTGATTTAGACCGTGACCATATGAGATTCGTAGTGAACCGACAATCCTAGTTTTCTCTCCATATATTTATTCATCTTAAATTCATCTTATTTTATTTTAGTTATTTCTTCTCTTTTAGTTTTCTCTTCCTTCACTACTTTAGTTTAGATAAATACAAAACCAACAAACCCCCGATTTGTTACGTAGATAGACTTTAATTACGAGTAGAATTTATTTGTCTCCCTGTGAATTCGATCCCGACTTCCCTAGCTATATTTTTAGTTAGACCGTAGTTGGTTATTTTTGATAGGTATACGACTAGCTTATCAAACCACCTGCAAAATTTCATGTTGACTTTGAGAATGCTCTCCATAACTTCAGAATTCCTATCCTGCCCAGAAACATCCTAGATGGACTGGCCCTTTAGGACATACTGCTTGATCCAATTGATTCATAAGCTAGTGATTCGTGCATTTTATATACGTTTATTATGCCTTTTATGCACGAATTTCCATAATGGAAGTGTGAATTTTGATTTTTGTCATGGCATTTAGGGACTTAGTAAACCGTAAAAGGATGTATAAGGATGTGTGTGTGTGTGTGTGTGTTTATTGGTGATCATGATTTTGAGGCAGACTTGTTAGGATTCCCATTACCTTACTTTGATGTGATTTTGAGGATGGATTAGCTAGAATTTCATCAGGCTAATATTGATTGTGGAAATAGTAACATTTTCTTGGAAAGGCCTAAAATGTGAGAGTACTTAAGGGTCGTGTAAGAGGTCTTAGGGTGCAGCTTAATTATTTCTGCTATGAAGGTGAAAATGCATTAATCTGGGGGAGGTTAGCTGATTTTGTGTCATATAAGGGATTTGAGGATTGAATATTTTGACCTGAGTGAAGTTCCAGTAGTGAGTGAGTTTGTTGAAGTGTTTTCTGAGGAAATATCGAGAATGTCTCCAAGTAGAAAAGTTGAGTTCAAGATTATTGACCTAGTGCCAAGGACGGGTCCAATTGTTAAATCACTACACCATATGTCACCCTTAGAAATGCAAGAGCTTAAGAAAAAAAAAACTAGATGAACTGATGGAGAAAGGGCATATAAGGCTTATTGTGTCATCTTGAGGTTCCCCCATTTTATTTGTGGACAAAGAAGGATGAAACTTTAAGGTTGTGTATTGATTATTGAGAATTGAATCAAGTTACTATATAGAATAGGTATCCTGATGATTTATTTGACTAGATGAAGGGAACCTTTGTTTTATCTTAAATTGACTTCCGATTTGGGTACTATCAATTGATGATAGTGTTTGAGGATATACCTAAGACTATATTTTCTACTAGATAATACCATTGTGAGTTTATTATGATGCCTTTTGGGTTGACTAGTGCACCTGATGTTTTTTGGACTTGATGAACCGAACCTTGAGAACTTACCTAGATAATCTATATAAAAATGTAAAAAGTCATTCCAAAATGTCACCTTTTACAAGGTATTGAAAAGTGGCACTACTAAAATGTTTAGCTCATTAATATGTAGTTCATGTGCTTTTATTAGTTGTAATTAATACAATACAAAGTAATTACATATTACTAGCATTTTCTAAATTTTTACAAAGAATTTTTTATATGAGTTTTGCTAATAATTTTGATTACACAACTTTAATATCATACCATTTTAACAATTGAGATATCTTATTAATAAAATTCTTACACTATAATCTATCTATATATATAATAAAAAGGCAAGCTTTTATGCATCCCTTTATAACACTCACTTTTGAGTGAATATAATTGTGCCACATCATGAGCCTTCTTTGAACGCCACATGGCGCAACAAATTATCTCACATTCAACATTTGCTTCTCTTAAACACAAAAAAACATGGACTCTATATCTATCTATACTATATTATAAAAAGTCAATCCTTTTGCATTAGCCTAAACTATCTACTACTACTAATCACTTATTTCACTAATTCTAAACCCACCTCATGCCGCCACGTGTCCTATCTCTTCACTATTATCCTAATTCTTCACTGTTACTATTACTATCTACCTATCTACGAGTATAATAAAACTCCTTTGCCGTCTCTATCTATTTAGCTTCCTCAACCTCTTCGCATTCCCGTCTTAAATTGGATGCAGTAATTCTCGTCTTAAATTGGATGCAATTTAAGTCGTCTTCACCTATTAATAGAACATAGATACGTTCAAACGACTTCTCCCGTCTACTCGCGTCCAAACGTCGCTCGACAGAACTCAGCTCAACATATATTCGCCGGCCATCATCCTCCACGATATGTTTCGACTCTTTCGCTTGGTCTATTTCCTCCAAACGAAGTAAATATTTTCGTAGAGGTATGCTTATATATCTATACTATAATATCATAAGTAAATAATGAGCATTTAGGCGCACGACACAGGTGGTCTAGCTTGGGATATTTTGTACATCGAACAATACATTATATTATGTATTATTTAGTTGCCGACTTTATACAGATTAGTTGTCATTGTGTGTTGTCATTAGGAAGGATGGATACCGTCGTTGGCTGCACATTAACATTGTTGTACATTATGCAGAAACACCACCTTATTACTGATACGCTGCATGACGTATTAATTTGTGCTTAGTTGTTGCTGCATTATTACACGATACTTTTACGAGGACGAGACTCAAGAAAGTTGGAGGAATAACACAAGAATGTCTCATACACAAGGAGGGCAAACACAATATACGTGTAGTGGCCAACAAGCTACTAGATTGCTTTAATTTTATTAAGTTTACTCTCTTTGACGGTCAGATGACGATTTAAGTCACGAAATATATTTCTTCTCTACGGATTTGGTTGTTGGTTAATCTGTATCTATATTATGTATTACACATTTACGCTTCTTACATGCTTAGAATTACACACGTTTATTCAACTTAGTATGTCTACATTTCCCCTTTTACACATTTCTAATGCAAGTATAAAATTTTAGTTAGGTGAAAAAATTAACAGACAACATTTTATTTGTAATAATAAATATTATACGTATCCGTGCATTGCACGGGTGACAAAACTAGTTGGTTATTACAAATTATGTATCAAATTTTTGGTTTACGTTTTTATTCCATTTCATTGATATTTTTTGGGCCGGTATGATTTTTTTTTTCCAGACGTTGTACCATCATTTTATAGATGAGAAAAAATATGAGTGAAATCATAAACTTTCTACAAGGAGTTACGGAGTAAATTTTGGGTATTATTATTTTTAGATTTAGATTTAAGAATTATAATACTAAGGATTGCATAAATAATATTTTCCTATAAAACTAAGGTTTTGCAAATTAAAAGTACTATGGATAAGTACACTAAAAAATCATGTTAATTAACGCGATTATTCATCTAATATTCGCAAATTTATAAAGGTAATGTAATCTTAGGTTATGATAGTAGAATTATAAATACACAATTTTTATATAGATTTGGGTAGCGTAAGTTGTCATGATATGTCGCTACATACTCCCTCCATTTTTTTGTTTATTACCCTCACATATATTCATGAAATGGTGCAATAAATAAAAACCGGAGGGAGTAATTTATATCTACCTTACTTTTACACCATCTTAATCTTTTTCAAATAAAACAATAAAATGTTGTTTGATTATTGTTCTTAGCTAGAAAAATAGATGAATCATAATTTATTACTCCATTATATAATTATATGTCGATGTAGATAACATGACATCACGAGACTACAATGTTATCAATACTCAGCTCTCTTCCATTCGACTTCATACGTTTATAATCGTATACGTTGAGATTATATTGTTATATGAATTTGGAAGTATTACGATTAATATTCACATAAATAATGTTATTTGTTTATTCAGAACAAAGCACGTGAATTACAGTTCGTTCATGCACATAAGTTTTTGCATCCGAGATTACGAGTGCATACAACACGACGACAATTTTATTTAAGGTTAAGTTTGCACAATTTACTTGAAACGCACCCGTGATTTTCATGGGTAATGAAACTAGTTTTATTTTGATATTCATTGATGAGATAATGATTTATTCAAAGAATGAAGAAGAGCATGAGGAACATTTACGAATTGTCTTAGACATCTTGAGAGAAAAATAGTTATATGTTATATTTTCGGGATGTGATTTTTTTGGTTGGTTCCAGTAATTTTGGGGCATATTATATCTAAGAATGGAGAATCGGTAGATCCTGCTAGGGTTGTTAAGGAGTAGTGACCTAGACCGAAATTTGTGGCTGAAATTCGTATCTTTTGGGTTTAGCTAGTTACTATAGGAGATTGTGAATGATTTTTCCAAAATAGATAGATTAATAACTACACTGATGTATAAAACCACGAAATTTCATAGAGATGAGAGGTGTGAGGAATCTTTTCGAATTTTAAAAGAAAAATTGACCGCTGCTTTAGGGTCGGGTCGGCCTTACCGGATGGAAATGAAGTTTCTGAAGTTTATACATATGCATTTTAAGAATGGATTACGTTGTGTTTTCAGCAGAATAAGAGAGTGATTGCTTTATGAAGAATGGTTCCGCAAGGCTTTGACCGAGGGAAAGAAGGCAAGGTATGTGAATTGCTCAAATCTATTTATGGATTAAAACAAGCCTCTCAGAATTGATTCGCAAAACTAACCGTATCGATGAAAAAATACGGTTTTGTCCAGTCCTTGGTCGATTATTCTTTGGTCACATTTAATCGAGATGAAGTTTTTTTTGCGCAACTACTTTTTACCGTCGGCACTTTACTTCTTACCGTCGGCGTTAATTATGTGAAATGACGACTTTGTCCTTACTATTTATTCTCAAAATAATATTACTTTTACATTTTATAGATTATCGATTTATTAAAACTCGATAATAAAACCGTCTTTTTCGATTATCGTAATAAACCAAAACCGACTTTCTATATAGTTAATTACGCAAAATGACGAGTTCTCCTTTGCAATTAATTCTCGAAATATTATCACATTTACATTTTATAGAGCATCGGTTTATTAGAACTCGATAATAAAATCATTTTTTCAATTATTGTTACGTCTCCGATTTTAAACAGTTTATTAGATTAATTAACGACTTAATACAATTTTAAAAACGTAATTAACAAATACGAGTAATATGCAAATTAAATTCTAATTAATCTACGACAAGTCGACAATCAATATTTATTATACAGATCGATGCAAATTAAAATAAAAAAAATCCGGAAATGGGTCAGGTCAAGTGGGTTTTTCGACCCACCTAAGGGTCGTATTACTTTCTCTATAATACTTGAAAGTTTTAAAACATGAAGTATAAGGTAGTGAAATTGGTTACATTGACAACATTTCATACAAGTGACTTGGGTTCGAATCATCTTGTTTACACATTTGTCTTTTGAAAAAGTAATTAAAATTTACAAAATAACGCTATTATCAAGGATCGAACCCACGACCTATTGATTCCTCTTGTTTACACATTTGTCTTTTGAAAAAATAATTAAAATTTACAAAATAACGATATTAACAAGAATTGAACCCCTAACCTATTGATTAGGAGGCAAGTAACTAAACCACTACACCACCATCAACAAACTAATCTTTCAAATGGTTGAAAACTATCTTAAAAGAGAAAAAAAAACCCGGAAAAATGGCTTGGTTGAAAAAAACCGTCGACCCAGAATTGAACCCCTAACCTATTGATTAGGAGGCAAGTAACTAAACCACTACACCACCATCAACAAACTAATCTTTCAAATGGTTGAAAACTATCTTAAAAGAGAAAAACAAACCAGGAAAAATGACTTGGTCGAAAAAAACCGTCGACTCGCCGATGGGGTAGTCGACGGTTTTTTTCGACTCGCTGATGGGGTAGTCGACCAATTTCTTCGACTACCCCATCGGCGAGTCGAAGAAATTGGTCGACTACCCCATCGGCGAGTCGACGGTTTTTTTCGACCAAGCCATTTTTCCGGTTTTTTTTTTCTCTTTTAAGATAGTTTTCAACCATCTAAAACATCAGTTTGTTGATGGTGGTGTAGTGGTTTAGTTACTTGCCTCCTAATCAATAGGTGTGGATTCGATCCTTATTAATAGCGTTATTTTGTAAATTTTAATTATTTTTTCAAAAGACAAATGTGTAAACAAGAGGATTCTAGATCCCGAGCCACTTGTATGAACCCTTGTTAATAGCGTTATTTTGTAAATTTTAATTATTTTTTCAAAAGACAAATGTGTAAACAAGAGGATTCAACCCCGAACCACTTGTATGAAATGTTGTCAATGTAACCAATTTCACTACCTTATACTTCATGTCTTAAAACTTTCAAGTATTATAGAGAAAGTAATACGACCCTTAGGTGGGTCGAAAAACCCACTTGACCTGACCCATTTCCGGATTTTTTTATTTTAATTTGCATCGATCTGTATAATAAATATTGCTTGTCGACTTGTCGTAGATTAATTAGGATTTAATTTGCATATTACTCGTATTAGTTAATTACGTTTATTAAATTGTATTAAGTCGTTATTTAATCTAATTAACTGTTTAAAATCAGAGGCGTAACAATAATCCAAAAAACGGTTTTATTATCGAGTTCTAATAAACCGATACTCTATAAAATGTAAATGTGATAATATTTCGAGAATTAATTGCAAAGGAGAACTCGTCATTTTGCGTAATTAACTATATAGGAAGTCGGTTTTGGTTTATTACGATAATCGAAAAAGACGGTTTTATTATCGAGTTTTAATAATCGATAATCTATAAAATGTAAAAGTAATATTATTTCGAGAATAAATACCAAGGACAAAGTCATCATTTCACGTAATTAACGCCGACGGTAAAAAGTAGTCCCCCTTTGGAGTGTTAGTTTACGTTGATGACATGATTGTGGTTGGTAATAATAATGAAGCTTTCAAGAATCTATATCTATATATTATATTAAAAGGAAAACAAAGCATTCTCCATCCTCCATTTCCCCAAATCTCAAAGCTAAAACAAGCCACGTGTCGCGATACTATTGGACGGAAGATGAAAAGTTATGAAGCTAAAGCAAGCCACGTGTTGCTATACTATTGGATGAAAGATGAAAAGGTATGAAGTGAAAGATGAAAAGGAGGAAGGAGTTATGGAGGAAGTTATGAAGTGGAAGATGAAAATGTAGGAGTTATGAAGTAGAAGATGAAAATGAGGAAGTTATGAAATGGAAGATGAAAAGGTATGAAAAGGAAGATGAAAAGGAGGAAGGATTTATGGAGGGAGTTATGAAGTGGAAGTGGAAAAGGAGGGAGTTATGAAGTGGAAGTGGAAAAGGAGGGAGTTATGGTTGAAAGCTTAACACTTATGATTCACCACCTATATCAATGGATGTTTCCCTTCCCATTACACCATCCAAGTGTTTCCTGCAACGAGCATGATCAATTCCCACCCTATTACCGTTGAAAAATTAAATCGCTGATAAGGCTAAAGTCGTATCACCTTAATAAAAAAAACCTAACTAACGACTAACAAATAGCTAGTAGCAAGTAAGGGTCGAACCACAGAGAGACGGACGATTATCGCTAATTATCTAAATTTGATTCTAAACTATTCTAATTCCGGTTGTTTTGATTTGTTTTTCTAAACTATTGCAGTAATGTAAATTAAGGGTGCTAACAATATTAAAAGAGATCTAGGGTCTTACGGTTCACTATGTAATTAAATTCGGTAAAGTTAATTAATCATTCAATCAATCAATCTTAGTTATTCAGGGCAAAGACACGGCCTTTCGGATCTTATGTCAACCTTAGGATAGATTCTGACGGGGTCTCGCAACTTACCAATTATCCTACCTACTTACTTGTAAGTCTACCCTTACCAGGCTTTCGATCTTAGGTTCGGGTTCCTAAACATTCAGCTAGTTCAACGTCTCAAACTAATCAAACGACGATATAAGACAAGTAGTAAGGTAATAACCTATGAAAGACTAATCAAGCAATTAATTAAGCTAACATCCCCAATTCAATTAACATAGATCCTCTTAAACCCTAGATAAATAAATTAGCTACTCATTATTAAAGATGAAACAATAAAGTAATTAAGCATAATAGAAATTAATATGAGAATAGGGGAAAAGGAAAAAAAATACCGATTATGAAGAACTGAAAGATTGAATAATAATTGAAAGCTAAAAAGTACCGCTACAAGCTTGCAGAATTTCGATGCTAATAAAACTAAACTAATATTTTTCAATGAAATAAAAAGGTGCCCTTAACCTAGCCCTAAGAAGGGTATTTATATTTATTACAAAGGGTCTAATTAGGAAATAGAATATAATTTAATAAAATAATCCCATAGGATTCTAATTAAGGTAGAGTACGGATTCTTCAGAAGATTTAGGAAAGTCACTTGGACGAGCCGCGAACCGCTCGGTACACAAACGAACCGAGCGGTACGAAAACGAACCGACCGGTTCGTAATCAAACTGCTCGGTACAGAATCAAACTGACCGGTTCGATATTATACCGACCGGTTCGGCCTTCGTTGTCCTTGCTGCCTTGTTCCTCTTGTTTTCTTCATTTGTAGCTCTTAACTCCGTCTTTTGCTATGTTTCCTGCCAAAACATAAACCATATACCCGGCATAACAAACTACGGATAAAAGGCTACTAAATTATTCTTAAGACATGTGAAATCGGTAAAAATGGAGGATAAAATAAGAATAAATATGCATATGAACTGCGTTCATCGAATCCCCCCAAACCGAACCTTTGCTTGTCCCCAAGCAAACTCACATAGGACAACATAAAAATGGCTCAGAGCAAACTTTGTCAACATGCACCATCCCAAATCTAAAACTCTCGCAAACAAACGACACTAAAGCTAAAGAAACAAATTCTAAAGCAAAGGATGAAGAGTATAAGAATTCCAAAAACCAAGACCCAATTAATATTCAAATGCCAAACTTTTAATCTTGCATAACCATCTATGTCGAGATTTCTCGCGGTTTACACTCAGCACTCATCAAGGGCAATATTGTGAGTTTATGTAAAATCGGAAAGACAAAACACTCACCTAACTGCGACTTATAAGAACATGCATGCAATCTAACATGATACAAATCTCTACCAACCGTACATACACATTTAATCGGACCAAAACACATGCCGAGGACTTACATATGGATAAAGTGAGGATAATCGGGTAAGAAGGGGCAAAACGATTTGGATATATGGAGGTAAAAGCCAAGCTAGTCCAACCGTATCCAAACTAAACTCATTCCATTCTTAACCAATCTTCAATCAAAGGAATTACAAGTAGTACCAAGCACCATATTTTCAACCTTTCATAACCGGCTTTGCACCAACAACTACGAAAAATAGAGAGATCAATTCTTTTCTCATAGCAAAAACACATTCCTTTTCTTGTTTCACTTTTTTTTTCTCTTTTTTTCAACTATCTCCTTTCTCTTTCTTTTCTTTTATTGATTTTTTTTTCCAATTCATTCATCATTTTTTTTCTTCTCCAATCAACAAGACAAAGTACCAAATTTCACCCGAAAAAATAAACAATTCCGTTTAATTAACCAAACTAGCTTGACTAGGGTAGGCAAATATGGCATGTAGTTAATAAACGTGTCAAAACAGGTCAAATTATGGCTATGTAGAGTTCATGGGAATTAGATAAAAGAAAGGGGATTGCCTCTTCTACACGTGCTAAAATCACAAACTGAATGCATACAGGTATTTAGGAGACGAATGTCATGCTTATGTATTTGATGTTACATGTCTCATAAGGAGTGCTACTCTCAACCTATATGAAACTGATTATGAATGTCATCAGTTTAAGGCTCTAAGTCTCGCAATATAAGTAGCTTACTTGACAACAGGTCAATTTACTCATTTGGCATTCAAAACATAATCGGTGACAAGATTCAAGAAATACTAAACTCAAATAACGGGAAATAGTGTCATTCACAAGGAAGAGTAAAAGAACTAGGGAAAAGCATGCAACAAACGCAATGTCCTCATCGCCGACACAACTCTATACTAAAACACACGAAAAACGAAAAAAATAAAGAAAAACGTTTTTTTTTACCCAAATAAATAAAATAAAAATATACCAAACATCCCCCCAAACCAAATCACACAATGTACTCATTGTGAACCAATATGCAAGAATTAGGACAAAAAGTATAACAAAGAATGGAGGTAAGACAAAAGAATAAGAGAAGGTACCGACACTATATGTACTGCAAGTAAGTCCCCCAAACCAGCAACCAACCAACCGGGGGACTAAGAATCGGACTCATAACCATCAATGTCGTAATCATCATCATCAGCTACCTCCGGACTAGACACAAGATCCACGAACTCTCGACCACCATGTTGGGTCTCATCTGCGAAAGTAGTACCTCCATGTAAAGAAGCATCATGGCAGGAATAGGTATCGTCGTGTCCATAGTAGCTAACACCGTGATCATAGTCATACTGCACCCCGAAGTTGGACTGACCAAAAGGAGGTGGACCTGTAGGTCCTTGAAACGAACCGTTAGGACCGAACCAGGAGGGTAAGTGATCAGTCGGCTGTAGCTGACCCTGCTGCTGAAGCTGTCTGAGGTGTGGAAAATAGGCTCGCTGTTGGTCGACATACATCGACCGCATTAAGTGAAGCATCTCCGTATAACCCGGCTGAGCCGGATAGTAGGCACCTGTAGGTGGGACAAATGGCCTCTGATAGGGCGGAGAAGGAGCCTGCGGACGAGGTGGCTGAAATTGTGGAGCTTGTTGAGAACCTGAACCTTCACCTTGTTCGAAAGTGGAACGACTTCGGTTACCCTGTGGAGTAGCTCCGGGGGTAACGGTAAGTAAGTAACTAGGTGCGGCAGGAGGTGGGATACCGTCATCGACCGGTGGATGCTGCCAGAGCTCTGGTAGAGAAGGATCGGGAAGAGTGCGAGATTGACCCAGAGCAAAGTGCCAAATATACTTATTGTCAGCATTCACGGAGAACCAACCTGCAGGAAAATCACTTGCAGTATATACAGTTTCCGTTGAAATAGGCACCCGGTTCACCTCATCAAAACTACCTCGTAGTAAAGTCCGGGCAAGATGAGTCACCAATCCTCCACCATTAATCGACTTTGAGCGACCTACTTTAATAACTATCAAACCAAAATATTTCATGATTAGTGCAGAAATATCAAGATCAAATAAGGGTTGGGATTGAACATTAAGGGCCATCCCGATCATCTCAATTTCAATTTTGGTCACAGCACCATGTTCGAAACGACCAAAAATTGACCCAGAAACAAATCTTCGCCAAATACGAATAACAGGATGTTGAATGGCCTGACAAGGAACACGCTTAAAACGTGCTGGCAAAATTTGACCTGTAATACAGTCCCAAAGTATCTGATGATCAAAAGAATCGGGAGCACTCAAAACATTACCGGAGCCCAAGCCAAAGATATCCATAAATAGTCGGAGAGGAATGGTATGAGTCTGATTCAGTAATCTAAATGTCATTGTAGCAGTAGAATCATTGTACTGAAAGCTGCTAAAAAATTCTAGGGTTAAGTCTTTATAAGTGGGTAAATTCATATTAAATAGACCACCTATACCAGTACCATCAAAAAATTGCTCCATAGACTTATTGATACCACAGCGACGTAATAAAGCATGGCTAAGAAATCGAGTATGTGTTACCGTTTTAGAAGCCATCACAAGGAAGAGTTCGCGCTGCCTTTCCGACCCAAAAATAATGTGTTCATACCCGGTTACTGGTGGGAATTCTGGTGGTGATGGCGGAGCCTCCGATGATTCCGTTGCACGTGATGATTCCGTTGCATGTGATGATTCCGGTGGAGAATCTGACTGGCGGTTGACGTTTCGCCTTTTCCTTTCGAACACCATGGTTGTAGATGAAGAAGTGTGGTGGAGGTGATGGGTGAAGGTAAGGTGGAAGATGGTTATTAAGATGGTGGAGGTGTTTTATGGGGGTTTTGTTGTAGAGAGGGATGAGAAGGGTTTAGTGAGAGAGAGTGAAATGAGGGAATGGGGGGTGAGTGGAGGGGTAGAGGTGTATAAATAAATCCGGAAAAGAGGCCCGCCATGCAAACCGATCGGTTCAAAATCGAACCGCTCGGTTTGATGCTGTACCGACCGGTTTGATACTGTACCGATCGGTTCATCTTCGTACCGCTCGGTTTGATTCTGTACCGAGCGGTTCACCTGCCGTACCTGCATATTTTTTTTTCTCACAACGTACATCAGTACCCTCCCTCACTTTCACTCAAAATTAAAAAAAAAATCTAACACACGACAGAAAAAGGGAAATTACAGAAGTTATACACACTGGTTGCCTCCCGAGAAGCGCTGGTTTTTACGGTCCCGCTCGACCGAAATTACCTCAAGAGGAACGAGATTGTAGGTAAATCACATCGATATTACCTACAACTGCATCTTCATGATATAGCTTTAATCGGTGTCCATTGGCCATAAAGACTTCTCCCGATTCATTCTGCACTTCGATTGCTCCAGATTTTCTAACATTGGTGACGGTGTAGGGACCGGACCATCTAGATCTTAGCTTACCCGGGAATATGCGAAGACGAGAATTATGTAGCAATACTTTGTCACCCTTCTTAAATTGCTTTGGGAGAATACGTTTATCATGCCACTTCTTCGTGCGCTCCTTATAAACTCGAGAACTCTCATAAGCACTTAGACGAAATTCGTCTAATTCATTTAACTGGAGCAACCGCTTCTCCCCACTCAGAGTCGGGTCAAAATTAAGCTCCTTTATTGCCCAAAAAGCTTTATATTCTAACTCGAAGGGAAGATGACATGCCTTACCATAGACCAACCGATAGGGAGATGTACCGATGGGTGTCTTGTATGCGGTGCGATAGGCCCATAATGCATCGTCTAGCTTGGCACTCCAATCCTTTCTTGATTTAGAAACCACCTTTTCGAGAATTGATTTAATTTCTCGATTAGATACTTCCACTTGACCGCTTGTTTGAGGATGATAAGCCAATCCGGTACGTTGCATAACACCATATTTACGTAGCAAAGTTTCTAATCTCTTTTCGTGGAAGTGTGAACCTCCATCACTAATAATGGCTCGAGGAACCCCGAACCTAGGAAAAATTATTTTCTTAAAGAGATTTATAACTACTTTAGCATCGTTTGTAGGACAAGCTACCTCCTCGACCCATTTGGACACATAATCTACTGCAACTAGAATATACCGATTGCCAAAAGAGGAAGGAAACGGACCTTGATAATCGATTCCCCATATGTCGAAAATCTCGACCTCTAATATACCGGTTTGTGGCATCTCATGTCGTCTAGATTTCCGGATCGTTGGCATGCATCACAAGCAAGGATAAATTTTTGTGCATCTTTGAATAAAGTCGGCCAATAAAATCCGGATTGTAATATCTTAGCAACGGTGCGAGACGGACCATGATGACCACCATAGGGAGAAGAATGACAACCTTCCAAGACACCCCTAACTTCCCAATCGGGTACGCACTTCCGAAAGATTCCATCCGCACATTCTCGAAATAGGTAAGGATCATCCCAATAATACCTCCTCATATCGGATAAGAATTTCTTCTTTTGTTGATAAGTACAATTAGGCGGAAAATAACCACCAACCAAAAAGTTAGCAAAATCAGCATACCATGGCTCGTTGGTAGTTAACTCGGCAAGGGTGATCGCAAGTAAGGAATCGTCGGGAAAGGAATCATCAATTGGTAGGATCAGTCCGTCTTCATTGAATCTAAGTCGTGATAGATGATCAACTACAACATTCTCGGCTCCCTTCTTATCCCGAATCTCTAGATCAAATTCTTGGAGTAGTAAGATCCAACGAATTAATCTGGGCTTTGCTTCCTTCTTTGATAAGAGGTATTTCAATGCGGCATGATCGGTATAAACAATCACCTTAGAACCTATGAGATAAGTTCGGAATTTATCGAGGGCATATATGATGGCTAATAACTCCTTTTCCGTTGTCGTGTAATTGACCCGAGCTTCATCTAAAGTCTTACTAGCATAGTAAATAGCGTGTAAAACTTTATCTTTTCTCTGACCCAAAACTGCTCCTACGGCATAGTCGCTTGCATCACACATAATCTCGAAAGGTAGGTTCCAATCCGGCGATCGAATAATGGGTGCTGAGATTAATGCCTCCTTAATCCTGTCAAACGATTCACGACATGCATCAGTAAAACAAAAAGGGGCATCCTTAAGGAGTTGGGTAAGTGGTTTAGCAATTTTAGAGAAGTCCTTGATAAAGCGGTGATAAAATCCCGCATGACCAAGGAAGCTTCTAACCCCCTTAACATTAGTAGGAGGAGGCAATTGCTCTATCACTTGAATTTTTGCCCGGTCTACTTGAATGCCCTTATCAGAAACTAAATGACCAAGCACTACTCCCTCGTTGATCATAAAGTGACACTTTTCCCAATTAAGCACCAAGTCAACTTCCTCACAGCGACCTAAAACTTTAGACAAATTCAGCAAGCAGGAATCAAAGTCATAACCGTATACACTGAAATCGTCCATAAATACTTCCATAATTGATTCAATAAAATTAGAAAAAAATACTAATCATGCATCTCTGAAAAGTGGTCGGGGCGTTACATAATCCGAAGGGCATCCTACGATAAGCGAAGGTACCATAAGGACAAGTAAAGGTGGTTTTTTCTTGGTCCTCGGGATGAATGAGGATCTGAAAAAAACCTGAGTAGCCATCTAGAAAACAAAAATACTTATGACGAGCTAATCTCTCTAACATTTGATCAGTGAATGGAAGTGGGTAATGGTCTTTTTTAGTGGCGACATTTAATTTCCTATAATCAATGCACATGCGCCATCCTGTAACAATTCTAGTAGGAATTAGTTCATTCCTATCATTCTTTACTACCGTGGTGCCTCCTTTCTTAGGCACCACCTGAACCGGACTGACCCACTTTGAGTGGGATATAGCATATATAATACCGGCATCCAGAAGTTTCATAACTTCAGTTTTAACAACTTCCTGCATATTCGGGTTCAGTCGACGCTGACCCTGGATGAACGGTCTATAACCTTCTTCAAGATGAATGCGATGCATGCAAAAATCAGGAGAAATACCTTTTAAGTCACTTAAACTATACCCCAATGCCTTCTTATGTTTTCTCAAAATAGTTAATAAATCAGTCAACTGAGACTCAGTCAAAGAATTACTTACTATAACCGGGTTTAGCTCACCCTCATCGAGAAAAGCATACCTGAGATTCGTGGGTAATGGTTTAAGTTCAGGTTTCTGTACCTTGACCGAACAAGAATAAGACAAATCAAGGTTGACGGTTTTGACCGTCTCAGCTTCCTTTGGATCTTCTGCATATAAAAGTGCTTCTATCTCATCCACCTCGGCTTTCCAAATTCCTCCATCACCTGTATAACTCGATTCACACATTAGTAACTCCAAGGGATCCTTTGTCAAGGATCCGAGTAAAGTAGACTCAATAATATCATCGACCGAATCCAAGGTATCCAAACAATAGCATGACTCATCAGTTATAGGGGACTTTAAAGCTTTATTTAGATTAAATGTGACTTTATCTTCCCCGACCTCAAGTGTCAGACTACCGTTTTTGACATCAATGATCGCGCCCGCGGTGTGAAGGAATGGACGACCTAGAATAATAGGGATGCGTGTATCCTCAGCGATGTCTAAGACAACAAAGTCGACAGGAAAAAAGAACTTCCCTACCTTAACCGGGACGTCTTCTAAGACACCTAGAGGTCTACGGACTGATCGATCAGCCATTTGAAGTGTGATACTAGTACACTTCAACCCTCCCATATCTAACTTCTCACAAATAGAATAAGGCATAACACTAACACTAGCCCCAAGATCACACAATGCATTATCTACAACATGAGTACCTATAGTGCATGGGATAGAAAAACTACCAGGATCCTTAAGTTTTGGAGGTGATTTATTTTGAAGGAGTGCACTGCACTCCCCCGTAAAAGCAATCGTTTCAACCTCATTAAAAGAACGCTTCCTAGTAAGTATGTCTTTCATAAATTTAGCATATGCAGGTATTTGTGTAATTAACTCTATAAATGGAACGGTTACCTGAAGATTTTTCACAACGTCCATAAACTTACTGAATTGACCGTCGATCTTGCTGTTGCGTTGACGGCCTGGGAATGGGAGCTTCACGTGTTTGGCTGTAGAAGAATTAGGCTGCTCCGATGGACGAACCAATCGGTTTGATTGCGAACCGGTCGGTTCGTCTTTGTCCCGTGCGGTATGATTTTGAACCGATCGGTTCGAATTCGTACCGGTCGGTTCGTCTTCATCCCGACCGGTTTGCTTGTCGTCTCCTGCTTCTTTCTCGACTTCATCTGGTATTTCCTTCCCAACCTCGTTTTCCGGTTCCGGCATCTTCGGACCATCGTAGGCTGTTCCACTCCTTAGGGTAATAGCATTGATATGTTCATTCCCAAGAGGTTGATTACCTTGAGGTGGATTTCCTTGAGGCGGCAAAGTTCCTGGCTGACGTGTAGCTTGAGAATTGGCTAACTGAGTAACTTGTTTCTCGAGCATCTTATGACCTGTTTGAAATTGAGTCATCATGTTCATCATCATGTTCCTCAGTTCGGCTATTTCAACAGAGTGTTGGTGCACTTGAGCCTCTAATGCAGAGGGAAGTGGTGGAAACTGCTGTTGATTGTTCTGAATTATGTTTTGGCCCTGAGGTCTTTGGGAATTCTGTTGATTTCCTTGCATTCGACCATGAGGAGGCACATATGGTGGATTGCGGGCGAGTTGTAGCCTGCAATCCGAACTGAGGATGGGTTTGTGGAGGTGTTGTAGGATTTAACACATTCTGACTTGCATAAGATAATAAAGCACGGTTATAGCCAGGTTGATTCATGTACGGCAAGTTCTGATTCCGTTGGAATGATTGATAAGCATTAACTTGTTCTTGCGTTCCCATGCATTCGTGAGCATGATGCCCTGATACACCACAATCATCACAAACTATTTCTTGGGTCATAGCATGCACTCGATGCATTCCTTTATCTGAGTTAGATGCTTCATAGGAATCGAATCGCTTAGTCAAAACAGCTAATTGATTAGCGATTGCAGAGTCAGACTCGTTACCATTACCTCGGGTATTTCCGCGTGGATTTCCTCATCGTGCATGGTGAGATGCCATATCCTCAATATTCTGCCATGCCTTATCATCATGAACATTAGACTGGAACCTCCCGTTACAAGCTGAATCAAGAGTGTTACGACAATCGTCGTATAGACCATTATAGAATTGATTGCAAAGGAACCATTCTTCAAACCCGTGATGAGGGCATTCCTTTACCAGGTTCTTGAACCTTTCCCATGCCTCATGAATATTCTCATGAGGTGTTGGACGAAAATTAGTAATCTGACTTCGTAGCATATTCGTCTTCTGGGGCGGATAATGTTTGTAGAAAGCCAATGCAAGAGAATTCCAATCATTAATTCCAGCTGAGACCTTGTCGAGATCGGTGATCCATTCTCTGGCCGCATCACGTAGAGAGAACATGAAAAGCATCTCCATGACTTGCTCCTGAGTAACTCCTGCAGGAAGGGGAATAGTAGAGCAATAGTCAGTAAAAATTCTCATATGCTTAGCGGGATCTTCCCTAGCATCGCCTCCAAACTGATTCTTCTCGACCAAGGTAATGAAAGCAGGACGGATCTCAAAGATGCCATTAGTAGCAGTTGGACGTTTGACCAACTTTGGAAGGGCAGCTTGTTCTGGCTCTGAGTGACTAGCAAGTTTAGGTATCTTGACTAGCGGGGGTGGTAGTAGACGGAGAGGTGGTGAAGTATTGAGAGCGGGAGTGTCCTCTTCTAAGGACTGATATTCCGCGATGAATTCCCGGTGTAGATCTTCCAAACTTGAAAGATCTGATGTTTCTGCGATTTCCTTAAAGAAATTTCGTCGCTTACGGAGGGTCTTCCCTGGTTCAGGATCAAACGGATATAATTCTGAACGGGAACACCTGGGCATAAGCAAGAAACTACAATAAAGAAGTGAGAAACTGTCTCAAGGAATTTGTGGATTCCCTGAGACGAAGAGAAATAATCTAGAATCTAAGACAAATAAAAAGCAATAAAACAAAACCGTCTCCCCGGCAACGGCGCCAAAATTGATAAGGCTAAAGTTGTATCACCTTAATCAAAATAAACCTAACTAACGACTAACAAATAGCTAGTAGCAAGTAAGGGTCGAACCACAGAGAGACGGACGATTATCGCTAATTATCTAAATTTGATTCTAAACTATTCTAATTCCGGTTTTTTTGATTTGTTTTTCTAAACTATTGCAGTAATGTAAATTAAGGGTTCAAACAATATTAAAAGAGATCTAGGGTCTTACGGTTCACTATGTAATTAAATTGGGTAAAGTTAATTAATCATTCAATCAATCAATCTTAATTATTCAGGGCAAAGACACGGCCTTTCGGATCTTATGTCAACTTAGGATTGATTCTGACGGGCTCTCGCAACTTACCAGATTATCCTACCCACTTACTTGTAAGTCTACCCTTACCAGGCTTTCGATCTTAGATTCGGGTTCCTAAACATTCAACTAGTTCAACGTCTCAAACTAATCAAACGACGATATAAGACAAGTAGTAAGGTAATAACCTCTGAAAGACTAATCAAGCAATTAATTAAGCTAACATCCCCAATTCAATTAACATAGATCCTCTTCAACCCTAGATAAATAAATTAGCTACTCATGATTAAAGATGAAACAACAAAGTAATTAAGCATAATAGAAATTAATATGAGAATATGGGAAAAGGAAAAAAAATACCGATTATGAAGAACTGAAAGATTGAATAATAATTGAAAGCTAAAAAGTACCGCTACAAGTTTGCAGAATTTCGATGCTAATAAAACTAAACTAAGATTTTTCAATGAAATAAAAAGGTGCCCTTAACCTAGCCCTAAGAAGGGTATTTATATTTATTACAAAGGGTCTAATTAGGAAGTAGAATATAATTTAATAAAATAATCCCGTAGGATTCTAATTAAGGTAGAGTACGGATTCTTCAGAAGATTTAGGAAAGTCACTTGGACGAGCCGCGAACCGCTCGGTACACAAACGAACCAAGCGGTACCAAAACGAACCGACCGGTTCGTAATCAAACCGCTCGGTACAGAATCAAACCGACCGGTTCGATATTATACCGACTGGTTCGGCCTTCGTTGTCCTTGCTGCCTTGTTCCTCTTGTTTTCTTCATTTGTAGCTCTTAACTCCGTCTTTTGCTATGTTTCCTGCCAAAACATAAACCATATACCCGGCATAACAAACTACAGATAAAAGGCTACTAAATTATTCTTAAGGCATGTGAAATCGGTAAAAATTGAGGATAAAATAAGAATAAATATGCATATGAACTGCGTTCATCAATCGCATGATCCGAAGATGTGTAGTCATCGAGACAAGAATCCAAAACAACCTCCACCCACCTAGCTCTATTCAACAAATGCTCAATTCTAAGGTAGGACACTTGGTGCGATGCGATTGGGTAGGAATTGAAAAGACGGGAGTTGAATACATAAAGTCAGTTATTATTAGTTAGGACTTTTCAACTTTTTTCTCATTCATTAGGTAGAATCCAAGGTGAGGAACTCATCAACTTCTTCCTCATTGATGATGTAGAATCCTAAGTAAAGCAATCAAAGTCGGTTATTATTACCTACAACCTTTCAACGTCTTTCTCATTCATTAGCTAATATGGTGAAATCTAATCTCTTTCAACTTATTTCTCATTCATTAGGTAGAATCCAAGGTGAGGAACTCATCAAATTCTTCCTCATTGATGATGTAGAATCCTAGGTAAAGCAATCAAAGTCGGTTATTATTACATCCATGATTTATAGTCGTCCGTTATAATAATCGTCCTTATGTATCAATCAAGAGACTTCAAAGTCGGTTATTATTGAAATGTAAGCTCTTTAACTTCTTCCTCATTGATGATGTAGCCTAGGTGACAAGAGTCCTCAAAATATTTAGTTAAATAACAATGATAATGACATATTCAATTACGTAATGAATAAAATGATTCCTCTAAACTTTTATTCTCACATTACTATACTAGCTGCATATAAATACCGTATGCACACTACTCTACCGATACACTCTTTTAACACCCAAGCTAAAATACGCGACACAATATTGCTAACAAAATAGCCAAACCACAGACAACAAACAAAACAAATGGCGCCAATAAGAACTACCATTCCCTTCAACTTCTTCTTCATTTATTACTTAGAATCCAAAGTGAAGAAATGGAGTTGAATGCATGATCAATGAGGAAGTTGGTTATTATTAGTTACAACCCCTCAACTTCTTCTTCATTTATTATTTAAAATCCAAAGTGAAGAAACCCTTAAACTACTTTCTCATTGATTACTTAGAATCTTAAGTTAAGTAATAAATTTCGACCACCTACCATCCTCTTCATCTTCCTCCATTATAATCCACCACCTATGAGAATGAGTGTTTGTCTTTTCCATTACACCAACCAAGTGTACAATGAGCATGATCAATTCCCACCCTATTACCGTTGAGAAATTAAATCGCCTGATCCGAAGATGTGTAGGCAAAGCACTCTCCATGCTCTATTCAACAAATGCTCAATTCTAAGGTAGGACACTTGGCGCGATGCGATTGGGTAGGAATTGAAAAGATGGAAGTTGAATACATAAAAGTCAAGTTAGATAGAATCCAAGGTGAGGAACTCATCAACTTCTTCCTCATTGATGATGTAGAATCCTAGGTAAAGCAATCAAAGTCAGTTATTATTGAAATGTAAGCTCTTTAACTTCTTCCTCATTAATGATGTAGATTCTAGGTGACAAGATTCCTCAAAATATTTAGTTAAATAACAATGATAATGACACATTCAATTACGTAATGAATAAAATGATTCCTCTAAACTTTTATTCTCACATTACTTGATAAGTGTGTCTTGTAGTGCTTATTTGTTGTGTTTGGTCCCGGTTTCTCTTGTTGGAATCGCTCTTTGGAGCGGTTTCTAGGCTAGTTACGCTTCTTCTAGTTCATTTTAGGTTCCTAAGACCAATCTTGGAGAAGTGGAACGATTCCGTTTCGTTTCCGATACATATGGAGCCAATGAAGAGAAGCGACGATGATTCGGTGGCTTAGACTCGGTCCCGAGTCCCTTGGAGCCCATTCCCGAGCATCGAGAGTCGATAAGAAGCCTAGGAGGAGCAAGTAGGGGCCTACATGGCCGTGTTAGAAGCCTACATAGTCGTGTAGTGAGTTGGGAAGCAAAGAAGAGAGGAAGCAAGCTACAGCAGGGCGTCATGGCCGTGACCCATGACCATCATGGCCATGACGGGGGTGCCTCATGGCCCTGAGCCCCCTCATCATGGCCGTGAGCCCCCTGTTTCTCCTCGCACTTTGTCACTTCATTCCCCTTATTCTTACAACTCTATAAATACCCCTCCTCTTGTAATCTTATGGGAGGTTAGACCTTACCCACTAAACCCTAACATACTTTAGCCTAGATTAGCCTAGATTAGTCTTTAGTTAATCGTTAATCTTAGTTTAATCCTTGTATTAAGGGAATTCTTCAAGATTCAACCAAGATTGACAACCTTGGGAGATTGTTTTGGGTTTTTCTTATTAATGCAAGTTTCAATCTTTACTCCTCTTGTTAGTAGGTATAATCTTCTTATTCTCTTTACTCTTAATCCTTGTTTAATCTTTCAAGTTTTAATCTTTGACTATTGTTCTTGTTCTTGCTAGTTTCATTATGAATGTTTTGTTGTTTGTGTTGATTTCTCTTGTTATGGTTAGGATTAGTTTCATTATGAGTGAGTAGACTTGTTGTGGGGTTAGTAGGGGGATTAAGTGTTGATTATGGATGATTAGGGTTTGATTGTGGGTAAAGGTGGATTCTTTGTTGCTAGTCACATATTAAGAGCACCATGTGTTTGTTGAATTGCTTGTTAGAGTAGTAGTTGCAAATACTTCTCTTGCTTGTCTTCCTCATCTCATTGTGTGATTGATTTGTGGTTGAATCCTTGTGTATTGGGTAATATCTTGCATGAGTATTCGGGTTTTGTCTTTGACACGAGAGTGCGGACATTGGCTTTGACGCGAGAGCGCGGACCAACTTTAGTAACTAGGTGAAACCTACACCCTCGATCTCCCAACAATCCTACTACACTTATGAACCCGACCTAACCCTACTCTCTCCTTGTTTGATTCCTCTAGTTCGATAGATTCTTTAACCTTTAGTTGTTATCCCGAGCTTAGTCTTAGTCATAGTTTCATCCCCTTCTTATCGTTCTAGTTTAGTTTAGTTCGTTGACCTAGTCTTGTATTTGGGTGAAACTTGGTTTAAACCCTTTTTACCGTCCCCGTGGACTCGTCCCGACTTGCCCTATCTACGTGTTAGGTTTAGTTGGTTATTATTTGTTGGTGGGGATCCACGGCAAATCCCTCCCATCAATTTGGCGCCGTTGCCGGGGATCGAACCCAGGTCACCCGCGTGACAGGCGGGAATACTTACCACTATACTACAACAAATAATAACCAACTAAACCTAACACGTAGATAGGGTAAGTCGGGTCGAGTCCACGGGAACGGTAAAGAGGGTTTAAACCAAGTTTCACCCAAATACAAGACTAGGTCAACGAACTAAACTAAACTAGAACGATAAGAAGGGGATGAAACTATGACTAAGACTAAGCTCGGGATAACAACTAAAGGTTAAAGAATCTATCGAACTAGAGGAATCAAACAAGGAGAGAGTAGGGTTAGGTCGGGTTCATAAGTGTAGTAGGATTGTTGGGAGATCGAGGGTGTAGGTTTCACCTAGTTACTAAAGTTGGTCCGCGCTCTCGCGTCAAAGCCAATGTCCGCACTCTCGTGTCAAAGACAAAACCCGAATACTCATGCAAGATATTACCCAATAAACAAGGATTCAACCACAAATCAATCACACAATGAGAAGAGGAAGACAAGCAAGAGAAGTATTTGCAACTACTACTCTAACAAGCAATTCAACAAACACATGGTGCTCTTAATATGTGACTAGCAACAAAGAATCCACCTTTACCCACAATCAAACCCTAATCATCCATAATCAATACTTAATCCCCCTACTAACCCCACAACAAGTCTACTCACTCATAATGAAACTAATCCTAACCATAACAAGAGAAATCAACACAAACAACAAAACATTCATAATGAAACTAGCAAGAACAAGAACAATAATCAAAGATTAAAACTTGAAAGATTAAACAAGGATTAAGAGTAAAGAGAATAAGAAGATTATACCTACTAACAAGAGGAGTAAAGATTGAAACTTGCATTAATAAGAAAAACCCAAAACAATCTCCCAAAGTTGTCAATCTTGGTTGAATCTTGAAGAATTCCCTTAATACAAGGATTAAACTAAGATTAACGATTAACTAAAGACTAATTTAGGCTAATCTAGGCTAATCTAGGCTAAAGTATGCTAGGGTTTAGTTGGTAAGGTCTAACCTCCCATAAGATTACAAGAGGGGGGTATTTATAGGGTTGTAAGAATAAGGGGAATGAAGTGACAAAGTGCGAGGAGAAACAGGGGGCTCACGGCCATGATGAGGGAGCTCACGGCCATGAGGCACCCCCGTCATGGCCATGATGGTCATGGGTCATGGCCATGACGCCCTGCTGTAGCTTGCTTCCTCTCTTCTTTGCTTCCCAACTCACTACACGGCTATGTAGGCTTCTGACACGGCCATGTAGGCCCCTACTTGCTCCTTCTAGGCTTCTTATCAACTCTCGGTGCTCGGGAATGGGCTCCAAGGGACTCGGGACCGAGTCTAAGCCACCGAATCATCGTCGCTTCTCTTCATTGGATCCATATGTAAGAGCGATTCCAACAAGAGAAACCGGGACCAAACACAACAAATAAGCACTACAAGACACACTTATCAACTCCCCCACACTTAACCCTTACTCGCCCTCGAGTAAGCACGAACTAACTAATAACTAAAAGAAACTAGACTACTAACCGAGCGGGTATTAGCGCACCCTACGCCCTTTCAACTCACGCGAGTACACTTAGAGGAAAAGTGCACTCCGCAAGGCAAGTAAGGTCTTGCGACAAAACCGTGGATGCAACCGGACACAAAAACACACGAACAAACAAACATACAAACAAACACATAATCGGTTGTATCGAAGAAGAAATAAATACCGCTTCCCTCTACAAAGCGGTGAAAGAAACACCGGTTTAGGACTCAAGGCAAGTGACAACGTTCCCAAGCTAACAATACAAATCGAAATGGACCAAACCCTAATAGTATGACAACAAAGCAAAAAAAAACGTTGATAACTTACCCAGTTCCTCCTAACCTTCTAAGAACGTACTACGGGACGATAGGCGAGATGGAAAAGTGATGAACCACGGAGTTAGTCGACACTATAGGTAAGTGAGAACCCTCCCCCTTTAGCGATGAGCCAAGAGGATCGTCCCATGCTCAAAAACCGCTCAACTAGTCCAAGTAAAAAGGTGGATACGTTTGCAAAGTGAGGGAAGACCGACCATTACCACTATCATCCTTCCTAGGGACTCGGTTCTTTGGTAGGCTATTCACGGTAATAGTTGAAAAAGGCTTGTTTTTTAGGGGTGAGGATTCTTTTTTTGAGGTGATTTTCTTTGGCATTTTCTTTCTTTTGCATTTTTTTGTGCTTTTTGTGTTGCTATGCCATTTCTTTTTCATCTTTTGTATTTTCTTTTTGACTTTTTGCCATTTCTTTTTCTTCATTATTTTCTTTCTTTTATTTTCTTTCTTTTTCTTTGTTTGCCCTTTTGGCTAGATTTGAGTTGTAGGCATTTCTTTTTGCAACTAAGAAAGAGATTTCAACAATTTGCAACTTTATTTTGTGGATATATGTAGAAGGTAGTGAAATGGGTGAGTCGGGGAGCGTCCTTCCCTTCAAACCCACAAAAAGGTGGAAAACTTGGACTAATCAAACAATTTCAAACGTGGTCACCTAAGAGACGGGACTCGGCAACCAAGGCCTTTTCACACCATGGGTGGTCATAGTGGCCAAGATGCAAATCCCGTAGTAAATCCCTAGTAAGTTAGGTGGACTCAAGGTAAAGGACCAACGAAACTATTGATTTAGGGTCATTCTACTAGACTAAAGTCCAAGACTCGATTCATATTACTAGAAAGGGAAAGTAAACACTTGCACACTAGCCTCAAAATCGGGTTTTCGAAAACCTTTTATTACAAACTAGACACAACTACACATCACAAAGCAAAGACACGACAAAAACGAAAGAAATAGAGACAAAGATAACAAAACAAAACAAAACAAAAACATAAAGAGAACAAACACTACCCCTAACTTCCAAACAAGTCACCAAACCAACCTCAAACTCTACAAAGCTCCACCCGAGCACACATCATCACAAATCTTCTCCAAACTTCACAAGAAACAAAGAGGAAAAAGGGATAAAAAGATGTTACTGGATGTCTTGAAAGCCCTCCAAAGTTAATGGTGATTAAGCGACCTACAAGGAAAAAGGGAGGCAAACACGCACAACAAAACAAAAATACAACACAACGACACAAAAAGGAAAAGACACAAAAGAAAATCTTTTTGATTTTTATGAATTTTTTCAAATTTTTAGGGTTTTTTTTAAAGATTTTTCGAAAAAAACTATGAAAATAAGACTAACTACACTAGGATATCGCTCCCCCACACTTAAACCGAGCAATGTCCTCATGCTCGATCGATAGTATGTGGAGACACTAAAAATAAAAAAAAAACTACGAAAATAAAGCTAAAAATCAAAAAGAAAAACGGAGAAAGGTGTAGGATGTGTTCGGCCGGGGTGTAATCAAGTCACCATGGGCCGAGACGAGAAAAGATATGGATGGGGGAAGAAATAAAAAGAAGAAAAGAAAAGGAAATGGGAGGGGAGGACTAGGTGTAATCAAGTCACCTAGCCCGGATTCCGCCCAAATCCGACTAAATCCTACAAAAAAAAAGGGTGAAAATGTTGTAAATTTGGATTTTTCAATGACCCTCGATGTAGTCCCGTCATCGAGAGTCGGGAGCAATAATTACCAAGGCCCCGAGGGCCACCATGACAAGGGGAAGGGGAATATACAAAGGGAGGCAAGCAATAAAAGACGGAAAAGAAGCGAGAGTCACCTTACCAAATGGTTAGTAACTCGTAAGTCTCCATCGTCTCAATGTTCAATATCGGCACTTTGCTTGTCTTCTTCATTGTCAATCCCCTTCTTACTTGATGAGGTCGCATGGTTGAAGCATTAAGCTTGGAATGGTGTAATGAGGGTGAGATTTGAGGGTATATTCGGTGTAAAGTGAAGATAAGATGAGGTGAGGGTATGTAAATGAAGTGTAGGGGTCATATGATAGGTGCAAGGGTAGGTAGGGAGGTTGGGAGAGGGTATAAAGTGGTTGGGTAGGCAAATTTATGGGAGCTGGGCTAACAGAAATGGCGAAAAAGGATAGCAGACCCGTCCTGGCCGTGATACCCATGGTCACGGCCATGACCCCTCCTGGCCGTGACTTGGCCCCTCATGGCCATGATCGAGAGCAGTAGTCTGTGATTTTTGGACTTCTAGCACACGGTCATGACGGCCTCCTCATGGCCATGTTGCCTCATGGCCATGTCTCCCTCAACATGGCCATGTTCCAACCCAAGTCTTCATTCACTATTAGCA